>JAWLRI010000223.1:459414-478567 GCA_034781795.1 Crypturellus tataupa
CTTCCCTTCTAGGGCTCTAGCCCATGGGATTTTTCCGAGGAGGTCTCTGAAGAGGCTAAAGTTGGCCCTCCTGAAGTTCATGGTTGCAAGGCTGCTTACAGCCTTGCCTCCTCCTCGTTGGATTCTGAACGGCACCAACTCATGGTCACTGCAGCCAAGGCTATCGCCCACCCTCACATCTCCTACAAGTCCCTCTCTATTTGCTAACACGAGGTCAAGTAGCCCACCTATAATGCTTTTGCTTTTTTACTGCAAAACTGTAGTGTTCCATTTATCTTCCCCAGGTGGTCATAACTACTGTGGCATACCTAGTATTGACTATTTTTGACTTCAAATGCATCTTCTTAAACTGACAGACACCACTTTCCAAGGACATGGAAAATGAATATATGATTTCTAGTGGTTCAAAAACAAACCACTGGAAAAAAAAAATGTTAATATTCCAGTACTTGAGGGTTTACTTTTTTCCTTATTGTCTGAGAAGAAAGCAGCTGGAGGAACTACATGTGTTTTCTGATTAGTACAGTTTGTGCTTGAGTAAGGTTACTTAATACACATTTAACATGAGTCAGAAACAAAGCTGCTGCTAATTCCCTTCAGATTCTCTTACTATGGCAACCCAGAAAGATAAAGATGAAAAGAATTCACTCTCTTTTCTTTTGCTCTGCAAGTCTGTATGCAGTCTCCTTTTAAATACCTTCAATTAAAACACCTTGACAGATATTTAAAAACTCGGAGAGAAGAAAAAAAAAAAAAAAAGGCCAGTGACATTGTAAAGATCATTGAGAAAAAAACACAGGCTGAATTCATCCCTCCTTCTCCTTTTCTGTCATTACCTTTTCTCTCCTGCTTTCCTGTTCATTAATAGGTTGGTATTTAGCATGTTGGTTACAGTAACTAAGTGTTAATTTGTTCCTTGGCATGTTACATGAAGATGAACCTGGTTAATTAAAACAGGAAGCCCCATCCCTGCAGCACCGTGGCTGGCGCACGGGTGTTGATGCCTCAGGTTGGGTGTATAATGAGAGTCCTAGCTGCAGGCAAAGGGAGCCTCTACGCTTTCCTGGCTCTGGCATGGAACAGAATTAAGCATTAACTCTGTAGCAGACCCCTGCTTATCAGCAACCTTGCTATTACTACACCGACCCTGACGTGCATAAGCAATATTTTCATCCACTTCCCAAGAGATTTATCTAGTTGTTGAAGTAGAAAATGAATATTTTACAGTTCACTTGTCTGATCAATTACCTACAAGCTGCTGCAGTATTTTATAGCCAGTGGGAGAGCTGTGTAGGTGATGATAGAGAAATCTGGAGGGAATCTGTTAGCCAACTACCAAAAAGAGAATAAAACTGTGAATGAGCCATCAGTAGCAGTCCTTTTGCTCATAAGGGTCTAGCCAGAAATTACAGTGTAACCAATTAAAGTACATAAATGATAATCAGCAGCATGTGAATTCCAGAGGTGAAGAAATTTGATTGCTTGATTGGAGGATAATGAAGTGGAGAGATGATTCAAAGCCAACCCCTTCTCAGCGAAACATCTCCCTCAGTACTTTATTTGCCATTTTTGTCTTTTAGATAATTGGAAGAATTTCTTTCCTGGAGACGCTTTCGAAATTAAATGAACTCAAAGTTTAATTGTGTACACTTTGTAGACAAGGCGTTACTGATCATAACACAGAAAGTTTCAGCAACCTAAGTTCCCAGAGGCTTATTTTAATAGGAAAAGTTTTTGTTGGCAATTCATTTTAAGAACATTATACATGCCATCTCGAATAAGTTTGTGAAATCTCTCTTAACTGATTGCATATGAATTATATTTTTCTTTCTAAGTCACTAAATGGAATGTCATTCTGTTAATATCCTTTAAAGAAAGAACAATGACAAGTTGAAAATCATATTTGAAAATGCTGAAAGTGTAAAGAAGTTTCCTGGAAAATTCAAAAGGTAGTTTCTCTTTGTCTGTTTAAGATTACTCCAGTCTGTCCCAAGAGCTTTAAACATATCTTCATTCTTTAATTTACAGACAGTCCTGTGAGAGAGATAAGTTTGTATTTGTAACAAGAAAATCAAATCTGATTTGTTTAGTGATAACAAGAAATATCTCTTGGATTAAAATGAGTTTCAGGCCTTCAGCTCTGAAGCAGAAATAAATCTAGGTCTAGTTGAAATTCAGTTAGAACATTACTGCCCTTTTCTACTTATTCTGCAACTTCACGTTGAATCATCATTCTACAGCATCACTGTAAATATGTACTGCATTACTATAGAATATTGTCTTCATATTACACACTTGACTAAATGCAAAAACTTTAACTTATACTGTGCTTTTACTTTTTAGAGAACATGCATCTTCCATGTTAAAAGCTTTTGATAAAAAAGCTTATTCTTCACTCTATTGGCAGCTATTAAATATGGCAAAACAGACAATTTTTTTTGCAATTAGTTCATTTTTAATGAGCTTTTGAAGTCAAAATATACAAAATTCAAAAAAAAATCACTTTTTAAATATATCAAACAAATTAAGGTCTATGGTTAAGCACTTATTATTTTATCTTGAACTATTTATTCTAAACAAATTACATATATTGCCTCCATGGTGTAGGTATTATCCAAAAGGAAGAATAAAATCATCTTCTCCTTGTATTTCCTGTTTGTTATTAAAATAGCGTGCAGTCATTTTACTAATTCTCCAAAGCTTCATATGTCAGAGTTGAATGTTACCCACTGTTTACTGTGTTGGTTCAGCCACATATGACAGTCGTCTGCTGTATGCATTTAAAATCACTTTCAAAGGTACATTATTTCTATTCCTGAAGCACAGCATATGAGACCAACAGGATAGTATACATCCTCCACACACCACGTGCATTCTAGTAGAGTAGGTGATCTCTTAATATTTAATTTGCATTAACTTCTTTAGTAAATCTAACACCAATAAAGATCCAATAGTAGCAATTATTTAAAGAATTGTTTAAAAAAACCCTGTTTTGATACTCAATTTTTAAGCAATTGATTCACATCTCTAATTACATGGATGACATAATTATTAATTACCAAGACAGAGGATTGCAGTAAAGAGGAGTACATTTGCCTTGTTAAATTTATAGTGCTACTTAACCTATTTAATGTGGAATTCTGATTCCACCACTCTGCTTTGTGGATGTCTTTGTTGAAAGAGTGTGATTTTAATATATAAACCAACTCTTTTAATGGATTTAGGCTACCTACATCCCCTTAATCTGAGAAATCATCAGCAAAACTTAGCAGTGTCACAGAGATCTTTTCCAGACTGTTTTCAGAGCTGGAGATTCACTGTGCGGCTACCGATCTTGAAGATCCTCTAGGACCATTAGACTATTTTCTTCTTTATGTTTTCGAAGTTTGTTTAGGGGGAGCTATGCTTAAGTCTCTTGCCCAAAGCTCCTCATAAGTGTGGTGAGTGGCACCTAAATTCTGCTTAAAGGCGTTGAAAGAGGTATGCATGATCCCAGGACCCAGGGCGTGGGGAGGCAGGGGGAGCTATAATGCTCGTCTTAGAGCAAAATAGGCATGCCAGAAGTGTGAGGCCATGGATGACCATCTCTGTTAATGCCAACATGGCTGAATACAACATCCTCAGGTGGCAAAGTCCTAAACCACAGCAGGTATGGAGAGATGCATCTCCACCATCGCATCTCAAGATGAACCTTGACACAGACAGGGAGAGAGTGGGTCAAGGCTGGCCAAGCCAAATGGGCTGAGGGCAGGAGGGCCTTTGCTCTATTCCACTGCTCAGAGCGCTCAGACAGGAGCACTAGATCGATTGACCTTCTTGTCCTTCTCTGCTGTTTTGGCCATGATGTTCTAATATGAAGTGCACAGGAAGTCCAGCGAGGAGCAGAAGGCCAGTCCCGCCCCCCACAGAATGACCCTACCCCTATTGCAGATGAATTAAACCCCTAAATAAGAGCTCTGTTTGTTTCCCAGTTTTTGTCCTCTATCAATCTAGCAATAACATTGTAGGATACTAGCCAAATGTTATTCGACTAGGCCCAAGCTAAAAAACCTCATGTTTTACATTTCAAAATACATTTTATATTTTCACATATAAGGTGTACTTTACATGTATATAGTAAAGTGTTTTCCATCTGGATTCCTTTGAAGTATTAGACATGTGGGAAGATCAAGATGAAAGGACAGACTGTTATATGTGTTACTCGCTATCACAGAGGAAGACAGCTAAGTAGAGAGAGAGAGATTTATTATAACCAGACAGCTCTACTTCCTTCCTGAAAAGTCAAAGACCTAAGAAAAATATCCATCAGGGGTGGCTGGAGTTTGAAAAAAGAACACAAATTTTTATAGATTTAGGAATCCTTTGCTATGTTTATTTTAATAAGTCTCAGTCCAATAAATAACTGGTGCTATTCTTTTGCTCTTGGAAAAAAATTATATTAAAGATATAGCACATTTTAGAACTTGACTGCATAGTTATTGTGCTGCTCATGTGATATCACTACTTTATGTCAATGTTTTAGGGACTAGTCTAGATCAGTAATTAAGCTAATTTGTGAAATCAGGTGGTCCTGTTGGTAGAATCCACACCACAGATTAAGTTGATATTGTTATTTCCAGGTTTTGTTTTGCTTGTTTTCTTCTGTAATCCTTAATAACATCTTTATATGAACTACATATTACATATGGGAAAAACAAAAGAAAAAAAAAAAAAGCCTTAACCTTGTGCTTTCTTTCATGTTTGAGCCATTGAGGAGCTCAGGATGTAACAGAAGAGCACTTTTTCCTCTCTACCATCACCTGTCCTGTCTTCCAGGCAGAGCTACACAAAGTGAAGGAAAGGTTTACTTGCTTTTTTTGCCACAAGCAACAATTTAGCACACATAGATCTGTAAATGATTTAGTCAAAATAAAGTAGACAAGTCTACAGAGATCTATGATCATATAAAGAGCACACCTAAAGTGAATAGATTATGTTTATTCACTATTACAGTAAAGGAACAAGGGGCACACAGTAAAACTACCAGCAATTTTAAAAGAACAAATATAAACTCTTTCTCACATGACACATAATGAAATTGTGAAACTTATTGCTGCAGGGTGTTTCAGAGGCCAAAGGTTTAAAGATGAATTAGACAAATTCATGCGAGATAGGCAATATCAATAGCTATTAAAACACAGTGACCTGGATGCAACTAATGGCTCAGGAAATCCTTAAGCCTGCATAGAGACCAAAGTACAGTCCACAGAAAGAACCCTTCTATACCTATACTGCTTCTTAGCATCCCCTGTTGACTGACACTAAAGATGAGATCCTGGGTAACAGAAGATGTTGATGTAATCCATTCTGGCAGTTCTTTAAAATGAACAATTCTGTTGATATCTAATAGTTATCAACTATCTGTTGTTCTTGCTTTCAAAATTAACCCAGTGGGGATTCCCCCAAACTTTAGATTAAAAAATACTAATATAATATTTGCTTAAGCAAAATAGCAAAATAACAGCTAGCCTGCAGTTGTGATGCAGTAAAAATGTATTTTCAGAAAGCTTTGTTTTACTTCACTGTAGAGAGCCATGATCTTTGGACCAGAGATATTAAACAGCAGTATTTTCCAGAGATGCTCCAGCTATGGTTAAAGCGCTATGCCATGAATTTTGATTCCAGTCATGTTTCTTGAACAAATTCTCTCCTACGTTCCTCCACCTGCATCGTTCTTGGGACTTCCATAAGGCCCATTTCCGAAGTAGAAAGCGTAGTACAATGACAGTAATAATTTTTGTTATGCATCTGGCATTAAAAGAGTGGCAGATAGGAGAAAATGGCTTTGTCTAGGGAAAGAGTTATTGCAGCCATTCCTGCCATTGCATGCCTCCACCATACAGCAGCCTGCTCAGTTCACACTCACAAAAAAAGCACTCCTCAGCACTTGTCCTCAGCATCCAAAGAAATCTCTGTGCCAGGGTTAGACCTTCATCTTGTCCACAACAGTACCAGATGTTTAAGAAACAGCAAGAAATTTTACAGTGGGAGCTATGAACTATACCACGGGTAAATTCATTCTAACTTCTGAGGATGTATTGTTTTGTTTATGAACATAATTCCTGAAACATGAGTCCCCATAGGCATACTGAAAAAAACAATATATGACAGTAGCTTTATCTTGGTATGCTTTAATTTAGATCAAATATGATCAGTCATTTTATGTCAAAACTTTATGCTAAACTTTTACCCAATAAACATATTGCTTGTACAAATATTGCTTTGTATATTCTGGCTACGTTAACAGAAGTGGAATCATGTGGTCACACCTGCTCTGGAGTAGCTGTATCGGTCTTGAATTTGGTAGTTTACACAGCTAGCATTAAAAATAGATAGAATTTAGTTCCACCATCATAAAATCTTATTTTCAAGCAAAAAAAAAAAAAAGATCCATTTTAATCATTCTTTGCTCAGTAAAAACACAGCATTCTTCATTGATTAAAACTACCCTGCTATAATTGTAATTTTGATGAGATATTAATCCTGAATTTACTTACTATTGACTCTGAGGAGCCAAGGGCTGATATGGCACATCCCTCACTAGTTTGATAGATACACAAGGCATTTTTTTCAATTATTTATCACTCTGAATGACACATACAGTACCTCTTCCACTTTTAAGTGGAAGTCTTATTCCAAAAAGATTAGTGTCCCAGATATATGCAGGAATTTCAGAAATTTCTTCTCAGAACAACCATGTTTCAAGGATCAGATGCAAATCTTGAGGAATTTCAGTTCCCAGATAGGTAAGAAACCATGGATTTTGTCTTTATTTTGTCTGTATTTACTTGCCTAAAGAGTTATATCATACAAGACAAGTACTTTTAATTAATGACTTTTTAAGCTTATCTGATGCTGCATAACATATACTCAGAACAAGAAGATTCCCACAGCTGAGCATTTCCCCAAAAGTAACATTCATTCAATAATTTCAGATGCTTTCACTAATCACTAAATGTCTGTAAGCAGACTGCTATATTATGCAATTTACTGGGAGGGAAATTTCTCTGCTGGTTGCTCTTCTTTTATATGTATGAATATTTTAATTCAGTTTGTTTCAGCTGTATACTCACCTAGATATTACCATATTACTTGAAATTACTTAAAGAAGGGAAATGGTATCCTACTGCAATTCACCAAGATGATGAAAGTATAAGAACCTTTAGTGAACATTATTAACAACTTCTAATCAAAATTTCAGACATATTTTCAGAAAATTAAATTCCCGTTACTAATGTAAAATGATCCACAAAAAAAAAAAGTTATTGGTATGACAGAAACTAGTTTATTTTAAAAATCAGTCATAGGCAGTGTAAAATGATTTGAGGGTCAAGCTATTAGCCTTAGAATAAGGCAGAAGTCTGGTTTCCAGTACTCCTTCTAAGTTGACTACCTATTGAAGCTGACAGCTGTGACAGAAGATTGTTTTATTGCTTAATTTTCTTATTCCATTCTCTGTCCATCATCACTACTTAATCTGTAAGGAATTCATAGCTGTGACTTTTCTCCACAATATGTTTTGTATACTTCCTTATACAGTAAGGCCTTCAACTCTGCAAGGACTCTATCAGAGAGACTAATATATATGAAGTCGAAGAGAAGTCTGAGAATTTTTATCAAAGAAATATATCTAAAATTCTGACATTGTTGATTCAAAACAAGGTCTTTTTCCTGGCTGTGAAACACATGGTAGCTAACAAAAAGACCTTGACACTTCCAAAGGATTGAGCATAGGAAGAGCTCCTCATGTACTTTTGAGAAAGTATGATTTTTCTATTACCTTGCTTCTGTTCACATTTTAAAATTGCACCTGCTACAAGAATTCAAAGTTTCACCTTCCTTACTCCTGCTGTAACTTGATGCTTCCTTTTTTTTCTGCTTGAAAGTCTTTTGCATTATGAATGAATGTCCTTTGTATTGAGTTCATACCTTAGTTTCTGATAGAAATTATTGCTTCCATCCTGGCTGTTATCCCAGGAACATTACCAATGTCTGACATTGCTGTGCAGGTCTTCCTTCTCTATTAGGCCGAGTTTGGGGTCTTACAATTATATCAACACTGTTTATAGTATTCAGTTCAATACTTAGTTAAAGCTGTTGAAACACCCCTCACTCCCACTGAACTCTGATGTTTTCAATACCTTAGCTTAAAACATCCACATAATAATTTCCATGTAGTTTTAGATATGATCTTTAAGAGACCATCAGTTATTTTTTGTCTCAAAAGAAAAGGATCCATCAGAACTTTATCTTTCAACCTTGATATGGATCAGAATCTATCCACTGGTTGTGATGAGGCACCTGCTGATGCATGTGTCAGGCCCTGGATTTCTTTAAGTGCTGAGTTTAGATGGTATCTGAAAAAAGAGGCTAGGTAAGCAGATGCTGCATGGAGGGAGGCTGGCTTTGCCTCTGTCCCCAAGCTGGGACACAGTGACATTGAACAGTAAAGACCAGCATTCTGCCTGACAGGAGAAAAGTGAATGGATATAGTAAAAGTTTATAAAATTATATCTAGAAAATAGAGAAAATAAATAAGGAATGATTGTTCAGTGTTTCAAGAACTAGACGGTATAAAATGGCAGATTCAAAGGAAATAGATTGAAGATACATTTCGCAGAGTGTTTTATTTGGCTTTGAAACCCCTTGCTGTGGGACAATATGGATGTTAAACAAGAATGGGTGTATCCACAGGCAAAAAACTCTATTGAAAGACACTAAAAAACACACTTCTTGTTCAGAAAGTCCTTCAGCTGTGAAAGCTGCACACATTTGCCCTATTTCTACTCCTTTTCCTAAAACATTCATTCTGGATGCCTTTTGCGACTTGACTAGAAGGACCTTTGATGAGTATATGCACTCTGAGGTGGAAAATGGAGGCTTTTATGAATCTTGCTTCAGGACCAGCAAAGCAAGTACTCCATTTTTTTCCATCAGTGTAAACATCAGTGTGTGACAGATCAGGTACAAATGTACTGCGTTAGGACTGGAGTGCTCATACATCCTATAGACTCTCCACTGTGTGCTGATGTTTCCTCTTGGTTATTGCAGATTGCCAGCTGGATCAGTAAAGAGACAATTGGAGTAGTTGATGATTTCCTCATAGACTTTCTTTATGGTGCAATCATTTTTGATTGTACAAAATTAGTGGAGGAATCTCCAGCAGTTGGAGGGTGGTATGTAGGCCAATGGGCCATCAAGTTGCAAAATGAAGGGCTCCTTGAAAGACTGTGGTTGCGCACAGTCACAAGAACACTACTATCCTATCATCTGTGCTGTTTGCAGGAAAGCAGAGAGAGGCACAGAGAACAATTGGAGAAATAACGATAGAGGGGATAGTGTCTGCTGTGTAACTGGGCTCACTGCAGAGGCAATGTCAACATTATAAAAATTGAACCTACCTCTTGATGCATGATACTCTGACATTCAGAGAAATGGGTCTACTTTGTTCCTGACAGCAGGATATATTCAAAACAAAGACACAAAATAAAAACTACAAAATTGAGACTTGACATACACGATAAATTTATTTTACTAATGAAAAAAAGAAGAGATTCAGTTGCACTATAAACTTTAACTATGCAAATTCTGGGTATATTATGATTAAAACAATGCAAACTCCTGAGTCTGCAGAAAATTCTTCTAGAATAGCTATTAGTTCAAAAGTCATATTGCCAATATACTTATATACAAATAGGAAATACAGATGATGTCATAAAAAGGCTGAAAACCTTCCTTTGAAAACTCAGATGAAAAGCAAATATTTTTTCTCCTGTGACATGCTTAATTACACTGATATCTTCATAAAATCATTGCTTCTCTTTCGTTTCATTCAAGAGTGGAAAGATGGCAAACAGGTGTGGCATGAGGCATTCTGCTAAGAGACTTATTTTATATGTTAACACCATCACATTATCATAAATTATTTGTCACCATATAAAACATAAGTCTACCTCTCAGAAACTTGTTCATATAGCAAATCTGGGTAGTCATCTTCTAAATTTCCATAAACTATAGAAATCACTCAGCATCCTTAGGCATGGTAACAACATAGAGTGATGTTTTTACCACAGTTGTAAATATTTTGAACCTGCATAAATTATTGCACTCTGACTTAGGTGCTCTTAGGAAAGCTTGAGATTCTTGATCAATATTTGCTGGTGAGTTTTGGGGAAGATGGCATTTACTTAGCAACAGTAGAGACTTTATACTGTATACTTTTCCTATTGAAAGTACTTGTAACTGTACAGTAATGTTTGCCCTTACAATAATTTCAGCATAATGTTGACCATAGAAAATGAGAAAAGCAAGTAGTGAAGATAGTCATACAGTCATAATTCTAGTGCATTACACTCATGATATGAGAATGAGAATAGACTACTATTTCTGTAGCACCCTTATTTAACTTCTTAGTCTGTTTCATGTTTGCACTGCTTCAATTCTTTTGTAGCCTGATGATTTATGAATTCTATTTAAAAATGTAAATGCATACAGGTTTAAAAATTCAGATTTCAGTGGTATATGATTTTTTTAATGCATACTCTTTGTAACTTCCATTATCATTAATGAGAATGGCAGGAGAGAGTGTAAAATGTATAAGCCCCTTTCCATACAAAATGAGTGATACATATAAATGTCATTTTAAATTTTGTACCTAGCTTTGAAATGGTTCTCAAATACCTAAATATTAAAACCTGCTGTATTTAATTGTGAATGGTAAGAAAATTCAAAAATTTATCCCAGTTAGTTACTCTTTTCTTTAAGAAAGTTTGTGGAGCAAAAGATTAATAATATTAAATCCACTATAGCACACTATTCTTGATGGACCTATGAAAATTTCCTTTGTGGCCATATGTTGTCAAAATTTAGGAAAAAAGTCATTCTTCTCCATGTCATATATTAAAGCATAACTCATTTGTCCATCTTCTGTCCTTATTTGGCCCAAAATTGCCCTTTTTAAAAGCTTATTGATCTTGATATTTCTCATTAAAAGAACAATTTGTGAAACAGAAAGGTAGTATCATCCCACATTGTCAGGGACACTAAACTGCAGATAAATGGAGGATCCAGGAAAAGGTTTGGGCCATACTCAGATAGTTAGGCAATGCAAGACTTACAAATTCTATATTGTCTGTCTACACTGACAGAGCTTAGTTCTCTTTACATAGAAAAAATGAGTAATATAGACATCTCTTTATCTGAAGAAAAATTCTGTGTCCTCCTCCTCTGTGTCCCAAATCTTGCCACTTGGTAGTGTGTTTGAGTATGTCTGACACGTCGTTTCACATCAGCAGCTGCTTGCTGAGTAACAAGCATGTTCTGGATGGAAACACTGAAGAGGGGAGGAGGAAGCAGGGCACTTTTGCATAATATTTTTTGCTACAAGTATTCACCCCAGATAGAAGAGTCCTCAGCTTGCTTCCTTTTGACTGTGATATTTGAAACACACTGCCCTTCATCTCAGAGGTCACTCCTAATGGAGCAGCATATCAGTCATTTTGGAGTGCAAAGGGATATTCCCATCTCTAACTGTTCAAACAACTGATTTTCACAAAAAAAAAAAAAAAAAATCTCTCTTGGCTCTTCAGCCAAGCTGTTACATCTCCCATTTGAAAGATGGGAATGGGAAACAGTTATCTCATTCCCGAACTAGGGCTTCAATCAGTAGACATGTTCTTACTTAGCAGAGGCCAAGGAATATTTTTCTTTCTTTTTCTTTTTTTGATATAACAGCATCAAAAGGCTGCATTCAAATAAAACATTAAAAGCTATATTCTCCTTTTAAAATCCTATTTGTTTAATAGTCTCTCACAAGAATGGGATATATATGCAGAAGCACCTTAAGCAGATAAAGACACTGAACCTGTATCTCCCCACCTTGACTCTGCTAAAAAGTAGGCTATTGTGCAAAAGGGGAAAGGTGCAGGAAGCAATCTTTTGTCGGAAAAGAGAAATCTTTTCATCTTTTGATAGAAACGTTCAAGAGAAAATGTTGAGGGCAATGAATCTCAAGCACAGATCAAGTCCACTTTCCAGACAAGGCACTTTTTTTTTTTTTTTCCCCCGGAAGTTGTATCTTTTAAAATCAGCCTATTTCCACCGCATTGCTTCCTTTTCTTTGGTCCATGTACAACCACAACTCTCATTCTGGTGTGTTAATTTGGCCATAGCATAACAACGGAAGGCAAGATGTTACACTCAGAGCTGCAGACCTTAAAGAAAAGTGTTAGAAAACTCCTGCAGCTGCTAAATCATTTCATGAAGATAGTCTCATGTGACAAATATAAGTGTCAGAAGGCTTGTAAATATTATAAGTGTAAAGGAGTGGTATGCCTACAGTAACTGTGGAAAGAGAAACTGAATTGAAGCTGGCACTGTTGATCTAGCCATAAGAATGTCCGTTTCCCACAGAATTTAGTTGAAAACTTCAAAACAGCTAAACTTTTTATTTTTCTCTGTAAGTAGTATAATTACAGCATTATTTATGGTTTGGACAGTTCTCATAGTTAACAATTTCTTATAGTCTCCCAAAACAAATGCTGGTCACTCATCCTTGATAAACACCTACTCACAAAATACCACTGCAAAATATGCCTTTTATTTTTTCTATAATCAGAATGCTATTATTAAAATAGTTACAGTGATGTTTTGAGGAATCAATAAGGTTATGACCACTTATCAAACACTTTTCAAACTATTTCCACCAGCACTAGATTAATTGTGTTGATGGATTTTTTTCACTCATATTTTTCTCTATAGCTACCACTAGCTATAATTAGTCACTGAAAATTGTCTTGTATGCCTGAAAAATGTTTTATAATCCACTCATAGTTCTTTTCCGTGTTAGAGAAAATTCTTTAATTGATAATCTCAGTAACCTAATGATCAGAAACCCATGCAGGAACGTCCATAAACACTATCCCTCCTAAAAAGGCTACAATTAAGGCATATTAACCAAATCATTAGTATTTTTTTTATGTATAAAGGTATCCTGAAAACTAAGACACAAGTATAAAAAACATGCATTCAAGTCATTTTACTAACTGCTTACATTGTCATAAATAGAATGTAATCATTTATTTTAATAAGCTCTTCTAGGTCATACACAGTTACAAAGTTTGTAAGCTACAAAGCATGATAAATCAAGGATAGCAATTCAACAAAATGTTTACAATCAGTGTTCATTTCTAGGCAGTAGGTCCAGCATATCTGAAAACGCTGTTTCTTTCTGTAGCAAACCTTTCACTATATTTTAGAGGATCAGAGCAGATTCATATTTTGCTTCTCCTTCCTGAAAACCTTTGCAAGAAAGCCAAATAGAGGCAAGCATGATGAAGAAGAACAATATGTACAGGGTGAAACACTATTACAATGGAAAAGTCAGTAAAATTCTCACCATGCAGTGCGTTATTCACAAATATCTACACCTATCCTAAAAAAGAAAAAAAAAAAAAAAAAAAAGGAAAGGAAAAAAAGGAGAAAAGAAAAAAAAAAATTGAATATTTAGCAAGTTAAATACAATAATCTTCCAGGATGCAATAATAATTAAGAAAAGGTATGTGTGTAAAGTGTCGATATTTTGATCCTTTCTTTTACCATCTTGTTACAATTCAAAACTGAATTTTACATGGAAATCAAAAAAAAGAAGAATGAATCTTAGGCTCTTAAGAGTTTCTTGAATAATTATTTTGTAAATATTTTATGGATAGTGATATAAAGATTTATTGTAATGGTTTACAGTACAATTTATGACGGATTTTATGGGTTAGGTTGAGAACCCATCCAGTCAAATACCAGTAAAGCCTGTGTTTAAAAGGATCTCAGCATCTGCTTTGAGACTGAGAGTCTGCTCACATAGCTGAACAGCCACTTATACAAATAAGAAACGAAATGAAAAAATCAAAAGCTCAAGGAAGACAGAGCTGGATTTTCCTCCTGAAGTTATAAACTGAATCCTAATTTTACCAAGTTAATAGAAAACTGAGATAAGCTAGGGCAGCTACATGACACAGCACTGCAGAGCAGTTGCTTCAGTCCCAGTGGCAATATGACTGTGGCAGCTGACAGGCAAAGCGTAGCGACATATCAAGCTCTATTATTTCTAGTTCTCGACCAGCTAAGCCAGCTCTTCTAGGACCCCGCCTGTCTGACTGACAGTCCTCAGAAGGAAGGGTCATTAGTTGAGGATGTGGTTTGTGCTAACATAGACACATCAAGAGTCATCAAACATTACTGCTGAGCAATTCCATTTGTAACTTTCATCTGCTTGGAGAAATGTGTCCTTTAAAAGCAGAGCTGAAGAAGAGACAAGAAATAGAGGAAGACTTGAATAAATTACCCAGAGCTGATCTCAGCATTTTGTGCTAAAAGACCAGCTACTACCATTACAGAGATGAATCCAAGCAGCCCTGCAGTAGTCACCCAGAGGTATTTCACCCTACAAAGATTGTAGAAGATGAGGGAGACATCTGAGTGACCCCAGGACAGTGGGACGTTGCCTAAGTCTTGCCTAAGTGCCTTCTTGTGATTGAAACCTCCCAGGCACTTGAATCCATTCAGTATAAAGGCATTACAATTTTGCTGCCATAGTGGTTAATTATGGTTGTTTATACCATTAAGAGAAAAGGAAAGCAAAACTTATTGCATAAATTCATTTGAGTCATAAACTTAATATATAAAAAAAAGTTCAAATAATTATTTTAGCAAAACAGAAGGAGAAATCTGGGCGAGAGTCACCTTGATGCTTCTTTAGCTGCATTCCATGTACCATTTTGCATGACCGTTTGAAGAGGTGAGGGAGACAGCCGACTTGCTTATGTGTTTTAGGGACTAGGTCTGCTACGTTAAAAGGACCTATGTTGCTGCACTAGAGATAGACAGAGATTAACATGCTACTGATGCAGAACATCCATGAGGAATTTGTGGATAAAGAGGAATACAGAGTTACGAAGAGTCCTTGAAGTCCTATAAAGATCAAACCCAGAAAAGTAGCTAAATCTATTCTGATAAATCGGAAAAGTGGCTGAAAAATAAGGCATTTGTGCCTCTAGAAGAAGTTGTTGAGCAGAGAGATGAAGCAGGAAGAATGGTCTCACATATCCGTAAGTCATATATCTAGTCAGACTTCTTTGCCTTTGGCATCACTCTCCAGTAAAGAAAAGTTGAGTCAAACTCCATATCTGCAAAGGCAAGTTTTATTTGCAAGATTTTATATACTTCCTGTTGTGTTTCCCCACTGCTGCTGAGTTTCATCCAAACATCCACACTATATAAAAAACCTATCACAGAAAAAAACACATTATTAGGTACCACAGAACTCTGGAAATCCATGTACCAATCTATTTAAAACATTGCTGTTAAATTCAACTTTTAGAAAAGCCCTTGATACTTCCTAAGCTATAATAATTTTTCAAAAGCAAATGTTTCTGTTGATTTTTCTTGATAAAGTGTTATTTCTTCTTTTTTTGACAACTGCACAAATGTACTTAATTCAGTACAGTGTATAAGAAAAAAACTGTTTTTAAAAGGCAAACATTCAAGTCTGGTTATATTGTACTGGACTCTGTCCTTCAAGTCTTATTAGTATAAGTGGCATTTTTTACATACCTCCATCGAGACTGATAAGTTTGCACAGGGTATGAATTGATGAGATATTTATCCGTGTCAAGATATCTTTACTACCAAAGAAAATATACGTTATATGGTTAGATACATCTCAGTAGCTAATGAGGTACAAAATCACCTTCACTCCCACTGACTTCATTGACATCAAAAGAAATAAATACAATTTTGACTGGCAGAGAAAGAGGTTATTAAAACAATCAATTTGTAAATAAGTTAAGCAAACAGGCTTAAAAGGAAGAGTAGAAAATGGGTTCGTTTTTCAGCAACCAAAAGTTACATGTATCCTATTCAAAATTAATTCTGTTGAATTAAAACTGATTCATGCCTTCTTACATTTTAATGTTTGGCAACTTTACCTTCTTCATAACCAATTAAAAATACATGATGAACCATGTAGTGATCCTGTAGAGAGATTTGGCAGTCAAACACATGAGGCTAAAGATCTCAAATGTATTTTTCAATTTTGTGAAAAATTCATAACCTGACATTGATTTTTAGGTTCCTGATGAAAGAAAAACAACAATAACAACAAAAAAAGAAACAAACAAATAAAACTGATTAGATCTTCATTTCCCATGTATGGTCAGGAGTATAGTATTTAAGGTTCTTCTAAGAGACATGGCATACACTAGATCGTGTTTCTAGACTGCCTGATTTAAAGAAAGGCAATGAACCACAATAGTCCATGACTATGTTACCAGCACTCAGTGGAGCTGGTCTCTTCCTTAGCTACAACAGTACGCCATTATTCAGGAAAAGCAATATTGTTCCAACAGGAAAAAAAAAATCTAATCCAGCTGCAGCACATCTATCCAAGAAAATACAATGATAAAAAAAATCTATTCTGCAATAGGGCTCCCACAATATTTTTGACCACACTTTCTTCTCTGAAGTGTAAATGTCTAAGAAAAGTGTCAGCAGACTGCTGAAAAATCAGTATTATCTGATGAAAAGTATTCTTTTTAACTTCTCATTTTGCTCTGGCCTTGGGAACAGTTAAAATCTATATGGTCTAAGACATTTAAATAGTTTATCACCAGTCATGCATCAAGTAGATGTTCACATAAATCTTGACCATCTTCATTTTCTAATTCTATTAACTGATACTTTTTGAAGGTACTGAACAGGAAAAAAAATCAAGACATAGAACATAATTACTTCTTACACAAAAAGAATTGGTCCTTACGGATGTTAAAAAGAATAGACTTTCCTTTTTTTCTTCTGTTTTTCTCCTGAAATATTTTGTGATTTTAAATGGAACTGCAAGGAAGGAAGATACCTTACATGAGGTATCTAGAAAATTATATAGGAGAAAATCGCAAGAATGGCAGTGGACAGTGAACGTCAATACATACTTTTGGACATGGATCTTCTGACGCCATCACAGAATACTCTGGGTAAACTGAATAAGTCTGATGGCAACATTCTGTGTCTGTCAAGCCAGATATGAAATAGCAACGTTTAATGTACACAGTAGAATCAAGACAGGATTTCTCATTCTCTTTCACGTACAATATTTTATGCATCCTGCACCTTGTCCAACTCTTAATGATGCTTTGGTTCTGTCACAGATTTAGTTTCATCTCCAGATTACGCTACCACACCAAGTTATTTGATTTAACAAAATCAATATAAAAAAGTTTTTAATGACAGTGCCTTCAACCATGCTTAGGAATATATATATATTTTAATTGAGAACACAGATTTTGCTTAATTATAGGTTCAGATTTGTTCTACTTGATTAAGAGAAAATTATCTTTTGGGGTTTAGACAGAATTCTTCCAAACATGGAGCTATGCCTATGCTTTTTTATGTACACTAGGTTCCACTGTTAATGACACCAACCTCACAACCACCAACCTTTCACATATATCCATTAAGGAAATCAAACATGAATTTTGGTTGTGAGGTATTTTGGGCACTCTACCTGCTCAGCTGTTTGTTACCTACCACAGATTATTCTACCATGGGAAAACTGTGGGAACTGTCAGGAAGATGAGCTCTCTGCAATAACAAAGTCGCTTTCCTGAAGCTGAAGGGACAGAGGTTTCTGTTTAGAAAGCGATTTAGAAGTCAGGTTACATAACCGTTAATTAGAATAACCTTCAGACATCCTAGGGAGCAGAAACTGTGCCTTCCTCCTAGTTGTAAACTAAGAATCAGGTTGTCAGTTGAATACTGAAAGATTATCACCTATGAATTGTGTTGGGAAAGGCTATTTTTGCAACTACTGGAGTCTCATTTGCGAGGTGACTTACTTATTTCCGCTGTGTTATATCATGCTCTTATGATGTGTATTTTGTGATTTTAGTAACCCTCGTTCTCTTAAGGGCCATGAAATTATCCCTAAGTTTTACATTATGCCTCTGCCAGCTTCATACACATTTTCTGCAGGAGTCCTAGCAAGGCAAACTATGATCCTACTAACTCTTGCTCATAAAGTATTCAGATTCAATTAAAAGACAACAGTGAATAAGGTGGAAAGGAGAGCCTGTGTGTTACCACAGCTCAAGGATAATAATAATTGTCACCCTATCAACTTACACAGCATAAGGTGGTGATAATCTTTAAAAAAATACATGATTTACACAGCAATCTTTGTGAAGCTTGTGCTCATTTCTCTTTTTTTGCTTTCTTCTGTTTCACCGAGATGCAGAACATCTGGCCTAAACCATTCACAACATTGTGTTAGATGAAGATTTATAGGATTATAGTGATTAAAAAGGAAAAGTACTTTGCAATAAACTGATACATCTACCAAGTGTCAATATTTACTTTCAGAAAGCTTTTGATGACTTATAGAAAAATAGATTTTTCTCCTTTCCTCCCCATTCTACTTGACTGAAATCAATATTGAAAAAATAAGGAGAAATATCACATTTGGCTGTTCTCTTTCAGGACATTGCAGTCTAGGTATTGGTAAGAAAAAATGATGACCTTTTACTGCTTATTTTGATATTGATCTATCTTTGTGTCATCTGTTCATTCTGTGATCTGTTGTTAGGTGTCAGTAAGGCCACAGTCCCTATAGCTGCCCATGATTGCTGTGTGTATACAGCTGTGTTTGTTTGCTATGTTGGCATGCACAGCATATCTGTAGAAGTAAGATATCACCTTTCCAGAGAATCTTTTTTTATTCTTTTTGGACAAGGAGAGTCAGAATCTATGTCTTCAATGGATGTAACTATTTATTTTGGCACAAGTATAAAATTTCCTTCAATGTAAACTGCAAGAGCAAATGCATCACATCAAATTTTAGGAAAGAGTAAAAAGGAGTGAACCTCGCTTTTATTTTGCCTCTTTTATTTCCTTCACAAAATGTGTCCAATAAAAATAAAATCAGAATGAGCAATGATAAGAACATTCCTTAGAGGACACTATGTAAATAATGTAAATATTCTTTTTAAAGAGGCTTCTCTCTTCTTTCTTTCTTTCTTTCTTTCTTTCTTTCTTTCTTTCTTTCTTTCTTTCTTTCTTTCTTTCTTTCTTT
>JAWLRI010000223.1:478667-522917 GCA_034781795.1 Crypturellus tataupa
TTCCTTCCTTCTTTCTTTCTTTCTTTCTTTCTTTCTTTCTTTCTTTCTTTCTTTCTTTCTTTCTTTCTTTCTTTCTTGTTGAGAGTAATTTTTTTATGTGAAAAAAAATGAATTGTTATTACGTATCTGTGAGAAAAATAGTGGAAAGTAAAAACTCATCCTTCCATAAGCTCCATATTTGGATTTGCCACACATCTCATTTTAAAGAATTGGAAATATTGGATGCTTTAGACTTTCTAACTTAAAGTCTGCAGAGGTTCAAAACGTCCCTACTTGGGATCTCCCAGAAACAGTGTTAGCAAATGAAATGTAAAAAATCCTTTGAAAAAGCTGAATAGTTGGTAGCTTGCCATGTAGCCAGAACTTAATAGAACACTTCAGGCAAAATATCCAATGAAGTCAAAAGAAATTTTATGAAAAGTATTTAATAACTTCATAAAAACCATAAAAATGTATTTACCTAGAACATGTACAAGTCTTGCATAGTTATAAAGCTCTGATTATGTTTTCTCACCTCTGAGAATGCCATGATTCTGCGCCACCAGCCTGGCAAGCTCCTCTAGAACCCCTGAAATATTCGATCTGTCTGAGGAGATATTGATTCTCTTCTCTTTGTAGTCACTTACTTTCATGAAACTTGCAACATAACCTTGCTCTGTCACTAGAACTGTCCAACAGGTTAAAGGCAAAGGAACCAGAAGATTTAGACATAGAAAACTAGCATGATCAGGTATTCTTCTTTTCTTCATGAAATCTATTAAAGGATAAACTTTATTTATT
This sequence comes from Crypturellus tataupa, assembly GCA_034781795.1. NCBI lineage: Eukaryota > Metazoa > Chordata > Aves > Tinamiformes > Tinamidae > Crypturellus > Crypturellus tataupa. The sequence continues at coordinate 479,448 of JAWLRI010000223.1, forward strand.
AAGCTACCAGAGAAACAAAGTTGTTCCAGAAGAGTTAATTCTGAATACATCTGAGGATAAATTACATCTCAATAAAGGAATGAACTTTGAAGAAAATTTCAGCCACCTCATGAAGAAGAAAAAAGCAGGTCACAAAATGCACATAATTTAATATAATGGTTGCACTTCTAGAAGCTTCAGGGAGCAAACTACCAGAGATCCCATTTTAAAGAACTGCATACACTAGCTTACTTAGAGCATCCAGTTTAGCCTCTCCCCCCGCCCCCCCCGCCCTCAAAAAAAACATAGGTCATGCATTATTACTTTTCCAGGATGGCTTTGAGGATTATTAATCAGTCAGGAGAGGACAGAATAGCCATCATCCAACAGCTGAAAAGATCTGCTAGTTAGCATAGAAAAATTTGAGTAACCTTCAGTGTACAGGGTACTGATGCTGTAATAAAAAAAAAAGGCAAGGAGAACATTGGATTGTATTGCTAGAGGGCATACACTATAAATCAAAGCAGTTGATGTTGTGTCCATGTATTCTATAAATTGAACCTTACTTAGAATGGTATATATAGTACTCTCATATTTTAGCAAGCCCTGAAAACTGGCCCTTAAAAGACAGTACAGTATATTAACATACGGACTAAAGTCATGTGCTACAGATTTTGGCATTAATAAGGACTACAGAAATAAACTTTATAAGGCTTCTTTAATTAAAAGCTGTTCTTTCATAGACTTGCGTTACAAGCCACCTCTCAGCAGTAACTATGAAACTTGCTGCAAGTTAAGCTTGCATTTCTGTAGCGTATGAGGATGTCAAGTCTATTAATTACCAGCTCACACTAAAAAGACAGAATTCAGACTCTCAGCAGTGCTGAAAAAGGCAGTCTACCACAATAAAAAAGGGCTCAGTCCAAGTATCAGGTGCCATCGTAAGTCCCAAGTGACACTCAGTCCAATCTAACAGTATAGATCTCTGCCAAGATACCTCACAAGTAGATAATCAATGACCTGGGATATTCTGAATAATTAAAACTAATCTTGTACCTATTCTTTGCAATGAAATGGGGCAGATGGGGTTTACTAGACCTTAAAAGAGGAGAAACAGTGACATTACTGCCTTGTGCTTTGAAACAAGGCTTTCAAACTTCAGGAAATGCTGCATTTGATGTTTATTCTATTACATAGAATCTGGAAAAAGCTTCTATACATATGAACAGGAGAGGGGAAAAAAAGAGCTTATGAGGTTTTCTGTTTATTATGTTTTTGCTCTGGGAATTTGAAACTGAAATTTTCTTCTGTATTATCTTATTTTGTAAAATAAATTTAATTCCTCCGTCCATCAAATAACACACATAGCACTGGATTAATTTAGATCAAGGTAAACAACAAGAAACAAACAAACAAAAACCATAAAAGTTCAAGGAACAATACTCTGAGTTCCTTTTCTATAGAGCTGATAACGATTCTTCCAATCAAAATAGCCTGAGAACTCAATCTGTAAGGAGAATTCTGAAATTTAAGGGTGTAATAGATAAGAGGAGGATCATAATTTCATAACTGCTATTACAGATCTACACTCACCAATTTATTATTTTTGGTTTGAGTAACCATGAATGAACTGCTCACCACTATCATTTTTTACATTTTCCTTTTCCTCTTTAAAATCTGCTAAACATTCTTTTATTGGGAAAACTACATATATTTTCAGATTTTGCATATATTAAAAATGGATAGTAGGTTATATTTTATTCCAGTAACACTGACAATGACATTTTTGCCTTCTGATCTTTCTCAAGCTATTTGTTGCTAATGATTTAATATATAAATTTCTTATTTGAATACTTTTAAATTCAAGACCATTCTGAAGTATATTTCTTAATGTGAGCAACAAGGAAAGAGAATTTTCTGTGAATGTCATTTTATCCATGTACATAATAACAAAATTATCTATTTAGTGTGAGGAAAAGTAATAAAACCAACATTAGATTGATGTGGAAAAAGAAAGCATGAAATGTAGAATTATTTTGTCCTTTCCTATAGTTTCTTTCATCGGGAGTTCTATTAAACTCCAACACTATTACAACTTCTCTCGTCTGACATAAAATCCATACCCATAGGAACTTTGCAAATACTCTCTCAAAAGACAAGTTCCTATGGTGCAGTATCGTAAAATATGTGTACAAGATGATGACTTTACACAAAGGGCTTGCCAGAGCTTTCCAAAGCACACTGATCTAACATGCAGTTTTCAGTGTGGTATTTTAGATGATTGAAATATTCATGTAAGCCATTATAAAGGGTCCCACTACTGGGACTATCATGCTTTTCTGATCAGAGTCATTTCTATTTTCTATGAGTCTGTGATGCAGAATAGATTTTTTTACAGTATAAGTTAACTGCTTTAGTGAAGTAAAATTAACACTAGATATATAGCAAATATATTTCTTTATCAGTTGCAAAATCTATCTATATTGTCTTTTACTGCACTGATACCTAACTGATATACTCCCTAACTAACAGATAATTACTTTATTCACAATAAAACTTAACTTAGCTTATGATATTATGGGCTTTTCACTTCCTGAGTTGCTGATTTTGAATGACTAACAATTAAAAGTTGCACATTGCTGCAGACCATTGCAAAATTTCTGCAATAGATTGTAGGTACTGTCCAAAAATGCATACATGTTCTGAAAGTATCTGCTTTTTCCACAGATTTCACCTTCTTTTAACATGAAAGCTGTTTGGAAAGAATATATATAATCTGAAGTGAAAATCATTACAACTGCATTACAACATTTAGTGCACTACTTGTAACTTTAAGAATATATAAAGGCATATGGTCTGATAGTATGAAAATCCCTTTAAAACTATTTCTCAGACAAAAATCAGAAGAGTGCTCACTGCATTTTCTCCAAAACATAAAAAATAAAATAAAATGAAAAGAGAGAAAGATTGATCTATTTACAGCAGCAAAGAAAATGTTCATGTGATTAACAGTTCTATCTTGTTCCATTTAATAATGAATATGTCTAATTTATTTGGAAAACAGCTGTCTTTTGAAAGAGCAGGCAAACTTTAAGAGAAAGTTCCTAATTTAGATATGCCAACATTCAATGGGTCGCATTTTAATTCAAAGGGAATAAGGAAATAGAAGATGGGAATTTAGTTGTTGTACAGAGATTGTTATCCTTCATTTCCCACCTCTGGAAGTGAAGAGGTTGGTGAAGAGAGTTGAGTAAGAAAGCTAGACCTTTCAGAGGAAAGAGCAATATAGTAAAAGTGCAAATATAGATGTGCATTCTCAATGGCATGTCTTGAAATACCACAGCAGTATTAGCAGAAAAACAAACAAAAAAATAAAAACAAAACAAAAAACCCTCAAAACTTCATATATCTCATTTTTACTTCAAGAAAAAAATTATCAAACTCTGGAATTGAGATGAAGCATAAGGAACTTCCACTGTGAGTTGCTATAAATGAGGAATCCATGACTGAAAGTAGCCTCACTTCCACTGTAAATTTAATCTAACACAATATTATAATCACCAAAGCAAAGTTATTTCAAAGCCTGAGGTGTTTTATGCACTGTGTTGAATGAAAGCTATTTTCAACCAAAGAAGTACTAATTCCTTGATACTCAAGGAGATTTTGTGGTTTGCATCACATAAGAGTTTAGATTAGATTATTTTAGTGATACTTTCCAGACTATGACTATTAAAATTACTTTAATTACTCTTTATTTGCTCAGAAATTTCTTTTGAAATTATCTTTTAAAAATCAGCTTAACTTTCATAAAAACAGCTCATTTAAAAATAATATCCCCTCAATCTGAAACACTTGATAAACACACCTTCCTGTCAAACAGCAAAATAAAAATAACAGTTTGTGAGTATTCAACATGTGGTTTACAGAAAACTTGTCATCCAAGGCACAGAACTATTATAAATTAATTCAAGTTTATCCCTTATGAGATTTTTCTCTGTTTCCTCTGTGAGTGTTGGAAGTCATTTCTTTGGGCCTCTTTTTAAGATTCCTTTTACTGCCTTTCCAACTGCACATGCCCTCTCCAGTCCTTAAATTGTATTACTACATTTATTGAAAGAAATCAAATCCAAACAAACAATTAGAATTAAAAGGCAATTGTTAGGTTACTGCTGTATCTGTAGATTTCAGCTCCCCAAACAATTATCTTTCAAACTTGTGAGACTTCCTTGGATCCAAATTCTACCAACTGGCCTCTTCAACTTTAATAACACATTTGGGGCAAATTAATTTTTATGAAAGCTTCTTTTTCTTTCTTATGAAAAGCATCTGAGACACATAAAAGGCATCTGAGAGCATCTACACATATGATTACCCAAGAGAGTCAGGTACTTTTAGAGTATATACAGTGAAATATCTTTCTCTCTTGGGTAATTATGTTTATACCAAAATGCTTACTGATAATTGGGAAATCTCATCCATCATCTACTTAAAGTGTTGGGTTTTTTTTGGTACATGAGGATATTACCTGGAAATAAAAGGGAAATAAATAAATAAAAATAAAATTGCCAAGGATTGCACAGAATGTTCTTTCATTCTCATTCATTGCAGAAGCAGGATGGATGAAAAACACAGAAACATAAGGAGAAGAGATGAAAGGAGGATTGTAAAGGAAGACAGACTTCTAAACCGAGCTCTGTGATCTCTTCTCTATTTTTCCCTAATGGGCATCCTTCCTGACTCGCCCAGCGCTATGTTAAGTAATAGGCGTGTGGCATTTTCTACAGAAAGAATGCCAAGAACAGACAGAGAAAACACTATGCTGTCCATTAGGATGAATCAACTCATTAAATAAAAATTAACTCTAACTTTCGTCTCCAAATTGAAGAAAACAAAAGTTTTTCTGAGGTGTGAATATATATATGTAAGGTCCTTAGTACATAAATATATATAAGAAAGCCCTTGGCCATGATTATGAAAAAAGTTGTGAACACTAACTTCACAGGTTTTTGTGCTTATCTCCTCAGACACCTACTTTCTGTGGGCCTGGTGAGGACAACAACTTCTTCAGCCAATACCCTCATTCATCAAGCTTAACAAAGGACACAGCAATTTTGATGGGAACATTTCAGTCATAAAATGACACCTGCAATCAGTCTAGATTCCTTCCGAGCTATTTTCCTGAGAACTCATTAGTATTAATGTAGCATTAAGTATGGATGCCTCTAGCAAATAAAGCAATGAAAAATTGCTTGGTGGTATCATTGTTTTCCCCACTATTGTGGCTGCCTGCTTGCTTTACCTCTCTAGTCACGTTGGATATGGGTGAATTTAGACTCCTTGCTGGAGACCCTGCGTGCCCTAGTGACGAGGCCTTGGCTGCAGCATGGAAGTATGACTTCTCTCCACATCTTGTAGCACCAGATTTGAGCTGCATACAGTTTCTTATCACCCGCTTCAAAAAAACAAAGGCAATTGTTTGTATGTCAATAAAAAAATAAACCTTAGCTCAAGGCCATAAACAAAGTTCTCTCTCACTGTAGCCTGTCACTGACAGATAAATTCCATGCTTGTTCTTTTGGTCCTTCACTTAATTGTTCCTCACTCCTTTCTAAGGATTCCAGCTGTGCTTCTTTTTTGTACAGGCATCTGCTACTGGAATGGCTGAATGTTATACAAACAGTTGAAGCACCTAAGAATTTGCTGTTATGTCAGCCTTAAACAATGAATGACAGTTGCTAAAATTTTTTGCTATATCCTTTTCTCAAAAAGTATTCATGCAATAATGAGACTGAAAACAGAGAAGAGGAGAATCACCACCCGACACAAACATACCTGGGTTGATTTTACCCAGTACCTATATGAACAGGAAAAAAAAAAAGGAAAAAAAAAAAGAAAAAAAAGTATAAGTTGCCACGTAATACCTCATATTACATAAAAAAGCTCATAAATAAAAATACATAAAAAGCTGCAGAAAACCTCAACTTGTATCTAGAGAACTTAGGGGGCATGATTGTTGTTTTAATTCTGCTTCAGGCAAAATCTGAATCTGATTTTCCAAGACATATTGAGAGGCAGTGTGTCTTGCACCTATCAGAAGGCAGAATCAGCTCTATTGGCCTTATTGACTTTAATCTGAGTTTTTCTTTTTACAGCCAAGATAATCTTGCTATCTTTTCCCCTTAGATCTGATAGTAATTTCTCCTCACTTAGTGAATAAAGTTGGTGCTTTGATGAAATGAGTATTCCTTATTCTTGGTAAATGAATGGTAAATCTTTCAGTTTATCACCAGTAGAAAGTACTCACTTTAAATATAGTTAAAGTAAAGCTCTGATCTTTCTAAGTTGAAGCTCAGTTTTCAAACATTTGCCAAGAAAGAGTATATTTGTTTTCACAAATATTGGAATAATATTCAAAATTAAATTAACTGAAATAAAGAGCTGGGAAAAAACTACCAACTACTTACTATGTATTACTGCTAGGCATCACATCCTGAAGTTAAGAATTGCTGTACTTTGATTCACTGATGAAAAATTATAAATGGTATTGTCATAGCCCCACCAATGAGAAAGAACCGGATTTATGGCATTTGTGCACTACTATGATGAAAACTTTATCCAAATTTTGATGGACAAAAGGAGATATCTTGTAAGAATATGGTTTGGCAAAGGCAAGACTCCAATATATGCTTTATTTCTAGTACCTGTGATTCTTGTGGCTTTTTTCAGGGACAGCTATTTAAGGCAAAGAAATTGCTTATTCAAAAATCTGGCAATCAGCTGTATTCAAAGCAAGGATAACCCACAAAATTGTTACACTTACTGTCCCTAGTGCTGTATGAGTTCATCCATTTAACAAAAGAATTTTCAAAACTCATGAGGTAGCAGAGAGGAGAGAAGATTGTGCAGCAGGAAACATGCACACTTCTCTATTTTTAACAGCAATATTGGGAGTTTTATACCTTTAGTGATTAGTCACATAATCGCTAAGTATAAAAATATTTATTACCAGCAGTACACATATCACAGCCTCATGTAGGACCATCATCATGTAGAAAGGAGTCACTCTTTTTAAAAGTAGTCCCTGGGGTTTACAACCATTTCCCTGTGTTATTGCCTTATGTTGGCAGGGCTGGTGGAAATCCAGTCTGGCTCAGAAATACATGAGTTCGAAGGAATCACGTGTGTAAATATGTTGAGAGCACAATCAGAGAAAAAAAAAAAAGATAGCAACATAGGGAAAAAGCAAAGAGGCTCGGGATCTACGTAAGATACGATCTTGACACCACAGCTTTTAAGCAGATTCTTTTCAAAACAGCCACTACCATCTACAGAACATTTGATATTTAAGCTAATATATGCTTCATTTTTCCTTAACACAAGGTGATGATTTCAGATGCATTTCAACAGCAGTTCTAATTTTCCTTAGAAGATAGAGAATCATCTTTCTGAGTAGCTGAGAGGGCATGTGTCTTTTTATTACTGATAGCAACATACCTTAACCAAGGATTTAAAATTCCAGAGGTTCTTCTCTCTTCAAAGAGTGATGAAAGGAAGAATAATTTAACTGAGAAATAGGCAGACAAATGTAACGATACAAAACAATGTTTCACAATGTGGCTGTTTGAGAATTTTTTAAGGAGGATCATTTTTGAAAGGAAAAATGGTGACTCACAGATAAGTTTTCTCAAATCTGAAGTAGAATTAATTATCAAAATATATAAAAGCAAAAGATACGGGTCCAGGGGTTAAGTTTTCAGCTTTGAAGAACTGTCAGTGGGATCATAAACCTGTATTTCACATATTTTAGGTGATTTTCTGTATCACTAAAAACATTGCAAAAAAAAATCATTCTCATAGATACAAAACACAAATTATAAATATCAAGACTTCACAGAATCACAGAGGTTGGAAAGGTTGGAAGGGACCTCTAGAGATCACCTAGTCCAACCCCCCTGCTCCAGCAGGGACACCTGGGTGGCATCCAGGTGGGTTTGGAAGATCTCCAGAGAAGGAGACTCCACAGCCTCTCTGGGCAACCTGTTCCAGGGCTCTGTCACCCCCACAGTAAAGAAGTTCTTCCTCACGTAGAGATGGAACTTCCCATTACTCCTTCTCCTATCAGTGGCCACCACCATCCTCCCTACATTCATTCTTTAAATATTTATAAATATTGATCAGATTCTTCTCTAGACTGAGCAGGCCCAGCTTGCTTAGCCTTTCCTCATAAAGTAGATGCACCAGTCCCTTAATCATCTTTGTCACTCTGCATTGGACCCTCTCTGGAAGGTCTACGTCCCTCTTGTACTGGGGAGCCCACAACTGCACCCAATACTCCAGGTGCGGCCTCGCCAGAGCTGAGCAGAGGGGCAGGATCCCCTCCCTCGACCTGCTGGCAACGCTCCTCCTGATGCAGCCAGGATCCCATCGGCTTTCTTGGCCACGAGGGCACACTGCTGCCTCATGGTTAACCTGTTGTCAACCAGGACTCCCAAATCACTCTCTGCAGAGCTGCTTTCCAGCAGGTCAACCCCTAGTCTGCCCTGGTGCCTGGGGTTATTCCTCCCCAGGTGCAGGACTCTGCACTTGTCCTTGTTGAACCTCATGAGGCTCCTCTCTGCCCAACTCTCTAACCTGCCAAGGTCCCTTTGACCTTCCAGTCTGTGAGAATCCAGACCTTCCCTCTGAACTTCCAAGAGAAAAAAATCTTATTTTCTTGCTAAATCTGTTCATAATAACATTTCTTCTTCATTCACTTCTGAGGGTTTTTCTTAATTAATTCAAAACATGTAACTGAAATAATCCTCCATAAAATATTGAAATTGGATCTTACTTGCCAAAAAGGCATTTCCTTATCCTCATAGATTGTTTTCAATGAATATTTATCACTTCCTCTAGAGCCGCTAAATTCCCCATACATTGTACTCATACCACGTTTTATCTCAGAGAAGAAGTAAAGCCCCCAGATTTTTACTCAGTAAAAAATAAACTAACATATTTGCTTTCCTGAACGTACTCCAGTGTAGCACCCAGTTCTTCTATCCAGAATATCTAGGAATACAACTAACCCCATAATGTACTTAGAAGGTGTGCAAAATTGAGCTGAGTTCAATATCTGTAAATAAACCTTTAAATATCATCCACTACATTCTCTCAGAGAAACGTCTACGGTAGTGGATGTTCACATCAAATGCACATAAAACATAAGTGATTTTATGTTCCTCTCTACTCAAGTCATTTGGATATCACTATCTGTTTCTGTTTCTGTCTACATGTTACCTCCACAATCTAATTAACTCACTGTAATTTAGTTGTAAGAAGTAGAAATGTCACAGAGGATCTTTGTGGAAAACAAAATGCTTTCTCTAGGTGCAGCTCATGAGTCCATATTTGTAAAATATTGGACATAATAAACCATATGGAACTGAATTCTCCTTGCTTGGAAAAAAAAAAAAAAAAAAAAAAAAAAAGTTATGATCAAACAGAGAAGAAATTTCATTAACTCCTACTTCTTACTGTTTTTCCTGGAGTCAGAATTTTGCCTGGAAGACTGTAGTGATTTCTACCTGGTCTCCAAATTGCTGAGTGCTTCAGGAATAAGTGGAGTTCTATAGGTGGCCATTCATTCAGCAAAACTTTGGACTCAGAGTTGATATGCGAGAAAAAAATGTCTAATTTCATATCTATAATTAACTGTGGACTCAAATATTAACATACACATATTAATCACTGCTGTAAAGCAAGCAATGAGAAATATAAAGTCATTTTCCTTCGTAATTAATTGCACTGACCCTTCCCACTTACAATTCACATTATACACTAAATTACAGATAACATAGAAATTAATTTTAATATTTATTTTTAAATTATTCTAATCTATGTATTCTGGGTATATATTTTTAAAAAGAAGATAACATTTAAGGTTTAACATCTTTTCTAATAAATAGAGCATGTCATTAAAATAGTGCATATTGTTAAAATATAGTAAGAAAATAAAGTGAATATTTCTATATTCATAGTAGTTTGGAGAAATTCATTTTGACCAGAGAGTCTGAAGACTCACAAAGTTCAAGTGATAATAAGGATATGAATAGGATATCTTCTTATAACTGCTTTTCTTCAAAGATATTCCTCTGTCAAAGAAATCAATACAGATGTGTTCCTTTCCACTATACAATCAATAAGAGTGCCCAGTGTTTCATGCTACCTCTGACCATCAACTCATATCTTTTAAAATTTTTCTGATATATGGTTTTTAAAAAATTACAAGTTTTTGTATGGATATTGAAAGCTACTGTCTTAGTCATTTTTAGGCATTTAGGCAATTGCTATTAGGACCACAATCAGAAAGAATTTCCATACTCTTTAGGGTTTCTTTGCTCCCTGTGTGTATGTGTGTGGATGTCAGTCTTCTTCCATTAACCTGGGAAAAGACCTGTACTTTGTAAGTAACATCTTTAGTACGAGTATATGAGTGAAATTTTAAATGAAGGAAGGATTCATCTGATTAATACTGGCGATCTGAAATGAGCATTTTGGTCTTGCTAGGTTATTTGCAATCAAGGAAAGTCACACAGATGGTGAGTCTCAGTAGCTCAGACACGTATTTTATAATGAAACTAATTACCCCCTGGTATCTATCGTCTTAGTGGTATTCAAATGTCTAACATCCAAATAAATCAATGAATGAGAGATGGGTACTTAAAAACTTTTAGGAATCTAGATCTGAGTAGCCTTTGACTCCCTGGAAGCTAGTGAGCTTTTATTTAGGTGCCTTAAGAATTTAATCACCTATCATGGTGAGAAAGTATTTAGAGGTCTAGACAATAGTTGAAGTAACTAAAAATATAACAGGAAACTTACAGCTTACCAAAAATTCCTATGATGAGCTTCATGTTGTACACTCTTAAAGAAATCAGGAAACCTAAATTTGCTTTTTTGGGGAGGGTCCATAGAATCATAGAATCATTAAGGTTGGAAGGGACCTCTAGAGATCACCTAGTCCACCCACCCATGCAGGGTCACCTACAGCACGCGACATGTGAAAATCTTTAAAAAATAATAGCAAAAAAACTTTACATCCCCACCCTAATTACTCTTTTTGAAAACTTTTGAAGAATAAAGTTTGAAATGTATTTTGGGAAGGGAATGTTTGCCAGCTAGCACAATTGAAAACTGCACAAGTGAAAAATAAAAGTGGGAGAAAAAAAAGCAACTTACAGAAACTGCTAGGAAAATTATTTAAGTAGCTTTTAAGCAGTGGGAAAGTATACATGGACTTTGTAAGAGATTTGGAAAACATACCCAGGGCAAGCAGATTTAAAAAAGAATTTAATGTAGATTAAAAATTACTGTGCTCACCAAATTAGGAGGAATAACCAAAGAACACTCTTTAATCTCTTGAGACTGTTGAAAGCGGAATTCTTTCTTGGAGCAAATGTTTCCTTTTAACCTTCCTACATGTTTTGGTCACTTTGAGCAATTGTTTAACAGGGATAATTGGGAATGTGTAAAAGGAAGATAAACTGATTAGGGAGAATTTCTCACCTGAAGAGAAAAAAAAATTATGTTTACTTAACTAGTTTACCTAGCTATATCCTTCCTGAATTAGACAGGTAAGAGGTATGGAAAAGGTACACTACTTTAAAATTAATCATCTCATGTACATTAAGAATTACCATACTTACCAAATTAATTAAGTAAAAACAAAGCAAAATTTGGACTAATTTGTTTTTGACTATAGTCTTTTTTTAATAAAATTTCGTGTCACATTCACAGCTTGCATTATCTTCAACAAAAAGACAAAAGAGGCAGTTGTTAAATGCTTTGGTTTTTTGACCTGTATATGCTGTATACTATTAATAAATACCACTACAAGCATGTTGAAGTTTAGAAAATACTGATTACATTTTTTTAAAACTATAATAACATTCATGTTACCTTTTTGTACATTTTCTAGGCCTTAACATTTTGCTCCTTTCATTTTTATATTAATAGAAGTTTAGAATAAAGAAAAGGAATAAGAAGCTTCAAATTGTAGACATATGTCACCTGAAAGATCTTAAGTCTGATATATCTTGTGCGAGAACTTGTGCAGAATATGCCTACGTCCTTAGACTACTTCTGAGGAGGAGAAATCTGATCTGGAAATTAAAAACAAAACACATTAAGCACATAAATATTAATTGAAAAACTGATTAAACATTCATGGAATGACAACAGAAAATAGAAGATTACTTCCATGGCTGCCATTGCAAATATTTGCTTATTCATATGTTCTTTGTTATCACAGGATCAGTCTATGCTTTTATATCATTCTCTGTGGCTGTGACATAACAGAACCATAAAAGCAAACTCTAGTCCAAAATTTACCTTGTCCGATGCAATGGAAATGTGTGAATGAAGAATAGTCTTAATGTCTTTCCAGAAGGCAATGCCAAAAGCTGATAGAAAGAGAAAGGACTTGTCTTTCTATAGAAATGTGATTTGTGGTCTTCCTGATACGTTGAGAAAAGTTGCAAACCTGTCTCTGAGCCCGAAAGGATTTCACCTGTGACACCACCAACATTGCCACTCATAATGAGACCAAAGCCACTTTGAGAGAGAGGGACAGGGAATTGGAATTTAACATTTTAGTAGTGAAAATTAGCAATTTAACATCTACCATTTTTTTCCAGTGCTTGGGAACTACTGAACACTGGCACAAAAGACATATAGAACTATCTTCTGTATATGACTATAGTGCCCGCAGGACATTTCCTAGCAGAGGAATCGTGGCCATAGTCGCCGGTACATTCAGCAGCAAGCAATCCGGGCCTGCGTTAAACTCTCCAGTGGGCACTAGCATATGGGTTTAGATTTTACTTTTTAACTGAAGCAGACCAGACCATTTATCATACTTTTTAAGAAGACTTTCCAACCTACCATGAGAGTACAGAGCATGGGAGGTGGCAACAATTTAAAAATGCACATGAAAACACAGACACAGAACTCACAAAGGAAAAAAAATCTGCTAAACATTACCAGTTCTGGTTGAACAGGAGGATTTTCTCAGCTTCTGGATTACTGATAGGTGCAGGAAAGAAAGACTGAGGACAGTTTTAATTCAAAATGTCAGAAAATCTGGATTGCTATACAACTCATCCAAAATATGACACCAAGATCTTAAATTAAATTAAAATGTAAGCAGAACATGAATGGAGTCTTATGAAATATCCCATATGTGCTTAGCTATTGACTGATATTGTTGATATGTCTTGGACTTTTCCTGAATTTTTTGGTGAAGTTCAGGTCAGGTCTCCTTGGTGAGCACAGCACTGAGTTACAGCTGTCAAAAAGATATTATAGACACACCAAAACTACTTCCATGTTTCCTGGATTATATTTTAGGTAGGTCCTTTTCATTGAGGCAGTAAGCCTACTGAGCTGGATGAGGTACTGCCTGCAGATAGTGAAAAACAAAGCTGATGATTGTTATCTTCACAGAGCTGAACTGGAGTCCACACTCATTTTAGAATCGTACCAAAACTGTTCTAGACCTAGAACTGTCAAGGTAAAGTATTAACTGCTTGTGCATTTTTTTTGAAATTTGTTTGAGGAAAGTTAGCAGTATTTATTTAAATTTTTCTACTATAGAAACACATTACAGAATCTAATTATCAACCCCTTATACTTGGGTTCTCCTATACATATGCATTCACAGATATGATAGAACTGGAGAACTCTCAATCAATATGCAAACTTTTACCTTTGCTTGAAAAATAAAGAATTAGTTTCTATCTCCAGTTTTATATTCCTAAGTGCCACACTTTAAATAGTCCAGAAACATCAAAGCATCACAAGTAGACATTTGCCTACTGATAACAGAAGAAAAAAGATGCTCATAAATCAAGCAACTTTTATTTCAAAGATGAAATTCCCAGTAAGAACAGCCTAATGTTACCAATTCATAGGGTCAGGTTTATTTTGGGCTGCCTTTCTGTAATCATGTAAAATGTGCACATTTTCCCCTGTGGTGCTGTAAAACACTCCTTTCACCTCTCCCGCCAGAAACTTCAACAGACACTAATTAAACCTCTGGAGAAAATGTTTATAAGTATATGAGAGAATTATTCACAATCAAGAAGATTCTTGACAAAGAAATGGTACATAGAGAGAGCTAATGCATTATTGCTAAATTGTGAAGTTAATTTATTGGTCAAAAGTTGTATTGAGCTAGTAAATTTCACTAGAAAGCTTTCCCCTCTGTGTGTGTGTGTGTGTGTGTGTTCCCAGACTGGAATCTGATACATTTGTCAGGAAATTCTGAACTCAGGATGTAGATAAGAAAAAAATAATCCATGGAAGGGGCAAATCTTTTCACAATTTTATTCTTAAGAGTATAGTTAGACATGAATTAATCTTACCCTGATTGCTTCTGTAACAGAGAACTAAAGGGTTTGAGCTTGTAGAAAGACAGCAATAGCAGTAGCAATAGCTCTGACAAGGCAGTTTTACAATAGTTTAGGTGTTTTCTAGAAAACTTTACCTTTAATATGCCATGAAAAGTAATATTATCTGGAATTTTCTCCCTATTAAACATTTATTATCTAAAATTTTTAGGTGTCCATAAAATGCTTATAACACTTTTTTAAATGATGAATTTTCATAGAAAAAGCTAGCTTGCTATAAGTCTGCGGTCTTATAAATTTTTTTCAGTTCTGTAATGTAGCAAGTATTCCAACTGTAATGCTTTTCAGATTTGTTTTACAGTAGCATCAACACAAATGGATTGTTTCTTAAATTTCCCATTATTAATTTCCAAATTTCTGATCTCTTATAGTATTTTTTCTTGATTTCTTTCTCCTTACAAGAGAAAAAGGAATACTCAAATACCATAGTATCTATGACTGAGTAATGCTAATTAAAATTGGAAGGTATTTTTGAAAACTATCTATCTGAACTAAATGTGTTTCACCATTCAATCCACTGCATGTGGATAAGATAATTGCAGATGATAAATATTCTCTTACCTGAAGTAGGGAAATTTCACCTTGTGTTTTTAACACTGAAGTAAACAAGCATCAAGATCTAAACCCACACAACACTTAGATCTTTTCCAGTATTTAAAAAATTCCAGCAACATTTAGCTTCAGAATTATCTTTAATTCATTTTAACAGATAATGACTATCTGTATATTATGTTCCTCTGCTTTTGAATTTTGTGAGAGTTTGGTCCTTAGGATAGTTCACTCTGAGTAAGATAAATATTTCTTCTTATTAGACAGAAGATATGTGAACTATGTGGAATATACCAATCACTTTACTGAATGATCACATTACAAATATCTTCTTACCACAGACCTTGATTTCTCTTACTATTAAGATGGATTATTTCCGCTAAATTATTAGAGAAGCTTTAAATTACTAGAGAAGCAACATTAACTTCTTGGCCAAACCAGTGTCTGTTATAGGCAATGGAAACATTTGCTGTGTAAAATCCAAAGATCTTACGGCTTCAAAGAGCAACCACTAGTCATAGGGAGCAGAGCTACACAACTGAATCACGTGTTAATATTTATTTCTAATACTATTTCTAAATGGAAAAAAAAACAGTTCAACTGAAATGAATAGGAAAGTTTCATTCAAAGATTGTCAAAGAAAATTATGATTTTTTTTTTTTGAGAATATACCTGCA
The DNA here is from genome assembly GCA_034781795.1 of Crypturellus tataupa. Taxonomy (NCBI): domain Eukaryota; kingdom Metazoa; phylum Chordata; class Aves; order Tinamiformes; family Tinamidae; genus Crypturellus; species Crypturellus tataupa. Next base: position 495,100 of record JAWLRI010000223.1, read on the forward strand.
TTTTTGTTTGATGGGCTCTTTTGCCTGTTTACATGTTTAAATTCTACTTTACGTCTCATACAAACCACCAAGGTCATAGGGTTAAAGAATTAAACTTCTTGTTTCTATTGCACATAGAGCCTTAAATCTTTCATTCCTCCAATGGTAGATAAATTTAATGGCATGCAATGGAATAAACTGTGTAATGTTTCCTGTTACTTCTTTCCTGGAAGAAGAAACAAAAAAAAAATGCTTGACTGTAGGAAGAACAGAATTTAATGAAAAACTTGCTATCACTTCTACTCATGCCCTTTTTTTTCAAATTTTCAGGAATTAGCCTTATGAAATCCACTGAAATAAAAGTAATCCAATTCAGAACATATCAGAATTCAGTAATTATTTATTTTGGCTAAGGCATAGTAACACTGTATGATTACATTGTAGTCCTTATTTCTGTTACATGCTTCAAGTTCAGATGGACATTGTTTCAGAAGTACTAAATCAGATTCAGATTTTAAGAAGGAAATTCTTTAATTATTAATCTTCAGCAGCATATAGATTTAAAATAAAGTAACATAAATGAATGGATGGATAATATATTTTTTTAAGTATATTGATGAAAATTATGGTTGCAAGATAGCATTTCATGGTTTGAAGTAAAATACTTGGCTACCACAAACCCAGAATGTGATGGTCATTTAGCAGAATGAAAATATGAGCGCCCAGTATGTTGTATATAGCTGAATTATCCTCTATGAAATGCCAGTAACTTCGACAACAACACAGGAGACTTCAACAGCATAGGAGAGAGGAAAGAATAAATTAAAGCACCTTTTTCAGTACAAAAACAGATGACTGTTAGAGGTGGTGACGGGAGAAAAAAATCCATCAAACACCTGAAAATGAATATTAATGACTGTGAGAATCCTGTTTGAAATTACGAGTATCACATAGGCTGAGGCAAGCACGCACAAGGGAAAATAAATTCACAACTAATGTCCATAAAATTGTCTAACTAGCTGTAATCTACCTGAATGGAAATGGATGCTAGCAGCTTGTTTTGTGGCATAGCATTTTCATCTGATAGAAGATCCACAGTGCTTTTTATTAAAGGAAAGTAAGTATGTACCAAATGAAACATCAAAAGAACTGTTGAAGACAGTTCTGAAAAAAACAAAACCAAAACCATGGTTTATGAGGGTGTTATGCTCAGACAAAAGAGTTGAAGAGAGCTTCTTGTAAACTAAAAATTTAAAGGTAAGAAAATTTTTTATATATCCATGCATTATGGACTGAAGACTCAAATGGATACAATTAGTATCATTGGCTTCAGTGTTTGTTTACATTGATCTACATGGGCTGAGCATACACTGTATGTCTTAGGTAATTCACTATCCAAATTCTTTACTGAGCTGTCAGCTAATAAACTCAAAAATCAACATCTTCTATGTTAATCTGCTATATAGGAATTATTTGATTTTCATTTGGAAATACCCATTAGGTGAATAGTCCTCCCAAGCCACTACTGAGGAACACAACTATGAAATCAGTAACAATAACAGGTGTGATGAATTGAGAGGAGATGAATTTTCATAACACAGTGAGGCTGTGTTTAGATGATACCATCATATATGATAAGACTAAAAATTGTTCATGTAGTACTAATGCGAAAATTATTTTTCTCCTCAACTTCATCCATTTCTGGTTCTGCAAACTACTCACTAACTGACATTTTTTTTCTTACAGCTTTCTTTCTGCTTTCTACCATAGTTGCCCATTCTCATTAGCTCCATGGACTTCCCCAGTTCTAAAGTCAGAAAATTTTGTAATATTTCAAGATTTATACCCCATCATAACTGGAAGATACTGATGTAACATACCCGTAAGTATAAAGAATACCTACAGGAAAAAAAAAAAAAAAGGTATTAGTACTACCTCAAATTCTTTGAGGAGTAAATGACGTCATTGACCTGTCCGAGGAAATAACAATAATGATGTTCCTACCATCAAATTTTATCCCTTAAAAAGCATGTTCTCTATCTATTATTCACAGTTTAAGCTTAGGTGATTAGATCAGACTGGATTCTTGATTTTTAAATGATTTGAATTAAATTGAGTGATCCTATATGAGACAAGTAAATTACAACTCTGCCAAGCCTCTACAGACAACTTCTGAATTTTACTCAGTTTTAAGATAGATGTCTTTTTCTCTCCAGTTTTAGAGTGAAGACTTGAAGCAATCATAATGAAGGTAATAAGTTTTGGAAAGAATAATAAACAAACAAAAAGTTTAAAAATAATATATTTTTTTATGACTGTAAGACTGTGTTTTCTGTGACAGAAACTTTGAGCTGTGTCTATAAAGAAGTGAGAAATTATACCATGATTTTTTCAGTTTCTGGTTGAGTAGTACTTCAAAAATTCAAGTAAAAAAATAGTGTAGGGGAGGTCAAGCTGTATTAAGAAGTGCAACTTTAATTTACCCTTACATAATGCGGTTTTAGAATTTATTACTTACTTATTAATATGATTTTATATGCACAGCTAAAGCTCTTCAGAGTTTGGTATGTAAATACATTATCCACTGATATATAAAGGAAACACACTTTGGGGTGTCACAATGGTCATGGTGCAATTCCATTCAAGTGAAGGAAGCTGTAGAGATTAAGAAAAACTGAATACCTCCTGGAATATTTTGGCAAATATTTTCATTCTGTGAAATATAAGCAGTGCTTAAACTGTGTATTTTTCACTGAGTGCAAAACTGTATGAAGCTTTTTTTCCCCTCCTCTTTTGCAGAAATAGTGTACAATATGAACAGTTCTTTTCTTTTCCCAAATGTTTCACAGTCCAAATCTATCTTTACAATTCTTTCATTTATTCCTTGATTCAATTTGGGTTTTTTTTTGCAAAAATGAAGCAGTCTATCTTTCACTGATCTCCTCAAGTCTCTTCAGCCTCTTTAATACAACACAGCAAAATATTAAACTCATTATTATTCCTTTCTACCTTCTTCCTGTCTTAATTCTGTGTTACAGTTTGCTACAACTGTGTTTACTATTTGCTAGTACCATTATTTTATCTTCCTATCAGACCCTAAATCTTGGTATAATCTTTAACTTTTATGGCAGAAAACATTTTGAGCCATTTTTCCTTATGCTTTATACCTTAGATCCATGCTCAAATATCTTGGTTATTCTTGATTCCTAGTCTAACCATTTGACTACTCCCTTTTCATCTTCCACTTCCATGCTCACAGCTTCCTTCTCTTTTATTTTCTTTTAAAATTTCCTTTGCCCTTCTAGTCCATTTGAAATTCTCTTATTGTGCAAATGATCTCATTCCACTGTATATTTTCTGAGTAATTTCCAAGAGGACTTGGACTTTTTGCAGGCAATTTTAAGAGGAACTCAAAACAAAACAAAACAACAACAGCAACAACAACAACAAAAAAAAAAGCAGTATGATTTTCTGGCGTATTTCTTCCAGATGAACAATCTTGCACCTGACTGAGCAAGAAAAGCATCTGTCAATTTTTTGAGTGAAACAAGATCTAACTTTTCATAATGTCCTTACTTCCTAAGAAAACAATATGGCTGTGATTCATGCTCCTTCTAAATCTCAGGGGCAGAACAGGCATCAAACTGTACCCATGTAGGCATTGATCCTTATAACATTCTTCTCATAAAGACAATGCTGGAGGCATTCACCATAGATTCCACAGGGAGGGCAGGTATAGCTCATAAACTGGCATATCTTCCTGCAATATCAAAGAGTTGAAGGAAAGCTGGAAAATACCAACAACCACAACACAATCACCTGGAAAACCATAATCCTATCAGACATAATATTAGGATTTTTTTTTTTTTTTTTTTTGTATCATTTTTAATACTATGTAGTATGAATTTCTTCTTCAAAACTTTGGACAAAAAGTACCTTAATAAAATTGCATCATATGATGAAAGATCCATGTCATCAAACATTTCAGCTAGAAAATTCTTTTTCATAATGCTCCATCTCATTCTCCTGCCAATTAGAGAATATGTAAGCCTATTTTTACACTACAGGCAATGGAAGGTAGAAAAGTCATTAGATTTCACAACTACAGTCTCATCTAATTTTCAAAATGAAATTTGAGGTGTATTATTTAAAGACTACTACTATCTAAGACTATATTAATAATTTTAACATGTATATTTAAATTATTTACTTGGTCAGTATTAAAATTACTTACATCTGTTAAAATAAGAATAGAGTATGATTAAAAAAACTTCATCTCAAGGTAAGAATTGCTTCAAAGTTTTAATTTTCAAGACAAAGTCCTGTGAATATAAGGCTGCTAGGAAACAAGTATAAGGAAAGAAGTTGAACATCTAAGTGCTTTTATGAAGCAGATGAATGTTTCACAACTATGAAAGAAAAAAATAACTGTATCAAACAAACAGTACTAGTAGTATGAATGTTGTTTTTTTAGATATGCTCTTCAGCACAAAATATAGCTTATCTAATTTACAAGAAGCAGTGAAATATGCATTTTTAAAAAGTGACAATAATTTCAAGAGATGGCTGATCCACTTTCTTCACATTTGAAAGTGACAGGGATGCAATTTTGTTTTAATCTATGCCAGATATAGGCAGAAACATCTTTCCCATACCATGATTCCCACACACATAGACTCCATTTCTCTCCTCCCCAAAATTTCTTAATGAAAAAATAAGAACATTTAGGAACATTTCAATTGATTGTATCTCTAATTCCATTGGACACGCTGTAGTCCAATAAGTGTTTGTCTATAATGAAGTGGAAAAAGCTCCACATGACAGAGCAGGTTATTTATTCCAAAGAATTTAATGAATTTTAGTCAAAACTCACACATCCCCAATCAAAGACTTTTTTTTGTCTGGACTGCCGTTTTGCAGGGAGAGATTGGTGGGGAGGGTTTGTTTGGTTTGGTTTTGCTGACATTCTAGCACTTTTTTGATGAAACTATTTCTTCAAGAAATTTCTGACCAGTTTTAATTTTCTTCCTTTCACTGTCCCATATAGAATTTTTGGACACACATCTTCATAAAATAACAACTCTAAAATAGGAAAATATACTGCAAAATTATACAACATTTGTTATGATCCTAGTAGCAATGGAACTCAAAAACAAGGCACTCTAGCAGTTCGTGAGATAAACGAATAGACTCTGCTAAGTACATATATTTATTACAGATACTGCTATATGCATGATATTCCTGCCATTTTTCCTCTCTGTGTCCCTTCTCAGATATCAGCCCATCTCTTGAGTCCACAAACATCTAGTCCAATTCTGATCATAAATCTTTTAATACAGTCAGCACTTGTTGCACCTATAGTCTTACATGCTCAGGAACCAAAACAGAGATTTACTACTAAATCTCAATTTTCTGGAAAAGCAATAAGGTTGCAAATGCATATAAGGCCCCTCAAAAATAAAAGAATTATTCTACTTTTTAATACTCTTGGTTTAATAACATTACGAGATCAGTAATTTCTTTTTAGAAGAGAGCAAGAATGAAGATAATGTATAAAGGCTTCAGTCAAATGAAACCAGATTTAGGTAGGAAGGTCTAACATGATATACCAAAAAGATGAGACAACACATGCATTTATATGGCAGTTGTGGCAGTTGTGAAGGTTACACAAAGTAGGTGAAAAAAAAGAAAAAGAAAAATCTTTTTTGTGGTTCTGTGAGGAATACACATGAAGAAATGTCTATGGTGAGAACAGGAGAGAAAGCCAGATACTAGAGCACCTGTGGCAGGAAGACAAGTCTCTTTTGATAAGAAAAATGTTGTTTGTAACAATTGTGAGGTAGAAAAAGAAATATGTTAACAAGGTATATCTGGAAAAGGAGGTAGGGAACTCCAAGAGATATTATTCAGAGAATAGAAAGAATTAGACAGAACAGAATCCTTGCTTAAGTTAATTTCTCAAATTATTTTTTACCTGTCCTATTGGCTCACCTGAAATATCCTTAATGACTATTTGGCATTTTCAGGAAAAAAATATGTTGAAATACATCACTACCAAGATGCATAATAGGAAGAACTGCATTGGTGTTTTACCTAGTAAAAGGTCATTACTTCTTTTTCAAACTTCTAATCTATCTTGTGTCATTTTCAATTGGTGGTATGGACTGATTACCTAAATATATCCTGGTTTTTACTATTTTAACTAGAGCACAGTGCTATCATCTCAAAAGAAATCCAGAGTAAACAGGAATCTTGCCCGATCTTGAAACTCTAAAAAGACAAGTTGATTTCATTTGGGAACCATGGGGAGAATACAATCAATTACAAAATTCAAGTTAAAACACAGCAATTAGTATGGGACAAATGGCTCTTGAATAAAAATCTATACAACAGTGCAGTGGGAAAGGGCAAGTTTAGAAATCTTTGTCATGTTTATATTTATTTATTCTGAATAATAGAAATGGCACAAGGGAGACTAAAGAGATGCTAAACACAAGCAGATTACAAATGCAACAGAGAAAGCTGCTTTGCTTCTCTAATTGAATTGTACACAACAATTTCTATTTATTTATTCATTCACTCATTATCACAGATTAAGAGATTATATAAGTTATTTAAATAACTATTGACTCTGTCAAGCCAACAATAGTAAAAATCTACCAAAAGGATTTACTGGCATGAAATATTAATTGGAATACGTTTTCTTGAATTTATAGGTTCCATTCCAGGCACATCAGTGGAGATGAGCAAAGGGTTGTAGAGAGTCACAGCTGTACGATTCTGTGCCAGGGCACAGGCATACTTTGCCTTCAAGGATGTAATTCTCATTTACAGAGGTGCTGTACTGAAAATGTCTGAAAGAACACAAGGTCAGAATTACATGATAGATAAGCTATGTGATAAAGGGAAGAAATAAAGATGAAACTAAGGTAAAAAGGTTTGTCATTTGGGATCCATAATCTTAAATGTGAAAGAAATAGTTTATCTTATTGTCTTTTAAAATATTTGTATATCTATCAGATTATTAAGGACCATTGACAATAAAAGAACATTTTTCAATTCTGTAGATTGCATACATGTATGATGATAGATCCTTTTTCATGTTCACTTATTAATACCTACGGATGTCATTGCAGGCCAATGATTTTCTTCCATCATTCTATTGCAATGTGGGAAGCTGATGGGAGGCAAAAGAATATGGAGATACAAAAAGAAAAGAATTCAGTATTTTATTCAGTAACACTTGGTAGCTCTTTAGAAAATTCCTTCAATGTCCCTATAACTTATATATAAATTAAAGTCACTCCCCACAAAAATAAATAAGTAAATAAATAAATAAAACTGATGGGCAGATCTAAATAATTCAGGTGCTACATCATCCAGATGCATGTGTTCAGATGCAAAAAAGGATGTTAAGACTGATTTACATCAGCACTTGTAAATTCTATATTTTGTGGCATCAATTCTAATGGTAAAATTAATTTGGAGGAAAAGGAAAAAGGAAAAGAAAAAAAGGAAAAAATAAATAAAGAAAAATTGTAAACAGGAAAACTCTCCCTTATAGCCATCTGGGAAGAGCAGGAATGGGGGTCTTCCCACATGACTGTCCCACTCCTCTGTAGCGCTCCCGAGTATATTTTTCACAGTGACTACAATGTTCCACTGGGAACGGTTCAATCTTTCTGTGGTTACTTTTGCTCATTAAACAGGTTGGCTGACAGAAGCATTCTTTCATCAGGCATATTACATGCACCTATTCACTGTAAAGCTTTGTATGTTGCAGGATAATGCTGGCTCTTCAAATGACTATTGACTAATGTCTACTAAATTCTATTCTTCTCCAGTATAAAGTTATAAACTAGTATCTACAAATCAAGGTGAGGTGAGAAGAAATGCTGATAATCATTTCAATGGCAATTGAAACTCCATGTAACTGGAATAACAAAGGTTTCAAAGCTTGTCAGTGTATGGCCACAAAAGCAAGAGGACTTTAGACTGCAAACTGGAGATAACCTGTGGAAAGAAAGGCAAAGGATGTATATACTGTCCTAAAGTTAGCAGCCCAGCATCCAAGACAATTCAAGAGAAGATGAGAAGCAAACTAAAGCCTGTATACTAGAGGCAGTCTATATATATATCGAAAACCTGGGGTCAAAGAACAGCATAAAGCTTTTCCCTACTATTCCATGGTTCATTTACCTAGGAAAGTCCATTTTCAGAGGACTTCCCCATTGGTTATGTCTTTGGCTCCTACTTTTTCCTTTTTCCTATCCCCTTTTACTTCTCTTACGCTGTCTGTTTTAATTTAAAGTATGTCTTCACCTTCCATTCCCCTGCTTCAATTGCTTCAATCTTATAGGTCTTCCCTCTTTTTTTCTACGTACATATTTTCTTCTTTCTCAGTTCTTTTGATTTCTTCCTTTTCCCTCACATTTTAAAGCATGTCTCCACATTTTGATCCTCTTATCTGTGTTCTTTGCTTTGTCTCTTTCCGTTGAAATGCCAAAGTTCCTATTTCTCTTTTCCATTATAGAATCCCTTTTTTTGGTGTTTTCACCTCTCCTTACACTCTCTGGTTCCAAACCATTTTTAACTTTATTCCTTTGGAGCAATTCTGCCCTTAGCCTTACCACCCCTTCCCTTCTCCTAGCTATCTCTTTCAGAGATATATTTCAGAGACAAGGTGTCTCAATTTTTGAAATGAACTGTGGATATCATAGTAGAGGAGTAAAAGTCAAGGAAGTTTACATTTTGGTGAGGAGAAAGGGCAGATAACAAAGAATGACTGTGAAATTTTCTGGAAAGATAAAATTATGCATTTTTTTTTTCACACTCTCTCATAGAAAATAAAGTATCACTGTAAAAATCTTTCTGTAAATTTTGTTTTAAAAGTGAGATATACAGAAAAAAAAAAAAAAAGATTTACCTGTTTGTTTAATAAATCTGATGTGGGAAAATGATTTTTTTTGAAAAATTGTGCATCCCAATTTACCAGCTCCCTGAATTCCTGAGCCTCTGATTGCATTATTATATGAAGGTGGAGAAAAAAAAATGGGAAATCATATGGAAGATGTTATCAAGGATAGCCTCTGATGCTTAGGTGGTCAGATGTATCACTCTGAGTTACAAAAAAACAGAGGTGCAAGGACAAAACCTGGAAATGCAGTTACACAGAGCTATACAAATATTACTATCATAAATAATTAATTAGAGTCCTTGGTATTTTGGCAAGTGCTAGCTCATGGCTATATTATTCATATATCCTTTATTCTCTTCTTTTCTGCAGCCAGTGCTACAGAACTAGGAGAAATAGCACACAAGAGATGCCATACAACATTTCAGGTTTCTGATGCTGTATCATTGCATCTCAGAAAAAGACAGATATAGGACAGCTGCTCTTCTTTTTGTTCCCTTTCAACAACCCTACTAACCTACTATCCCATTGCAATTCATCTGCTTTTAGAATTATGGGCAGAACCTCCATTAAGCTCGCTCAGTTTCATGGACATAACACAGAAGGCACATATCTTTCCAGTGTATGTTTGTGAAAACAAGTATCAGGCTGATTTTCATTCAGATGCAAATATAAATCTGATCAGAATGGACAGAAAAGCCCATAGGTTGCCGTTGTGGAACTGAGAAGCAGCCCTTTGTTGCCGGTTTTATAAGAAGGGAAACAGTTAAAATACGATGAGACAGAGAGTCTTGTGGTATTTCTCATTATGAAAGGTCACCGCTCTGCTAGTTCATCACCATTTCTTGGAGTGAACTGCAGAAGGTTGTGGCAGGGAAAGAAAAGTATTACACAGGAGACAAGAAATATTGCAAAACATTAGGGAGACAAGGAAAGCACTTAGCAGCTTCAGAGGAGGCGCAGAGTATAACCTGTGTCTGAATTTGGTGCTGCCTGCCTCTATCTGCATATCACTTCGTAGAACCCAGCGGGGTGCATAGTGGTCTTACTTGGTTGTAAATCTGGAGTATCTCCACTAAAAACAACTGTCATGAAATCAATGGAAGTAATCCAGATTGATGCGAGAGTAAATGAAATCACACATTGACCTTAAGCACTTGCTCTGTCTCGGGTAATATTTTTCTTAAGTTTTCCTGATAGTTAATCTCTCTTCTCAAAATTCAGCCTCACTGATTTGGAGGAGATGGAGGTATTCTCTGGCATTGTTTTGCTTCTTTTGGATTCCTCTCTTAAAAAGACAATCAAAACCACTTTAGTCATTTGCACCGAGCCAGGATGCCATGCCAAAAAGACAGCAAATTTATCTTCTTTCTGTGTATTTCAGTACATGTTTGTGCATCTTTAGTTGACATTGTTGATATGCAGTTGCCCTAAAAAAGCCAGCTGATGTTTTTTTCTACTTTTCTTCTCAAATGATCTCATAGATAAACCTCCTGGAATCCATCACATTCCAATGAATATGTTCTCTGAATATCATAATCTGAATATCTCTGAAAATAATAATATAATAATAAAAATATTCCTGCCAGATATCAAAGGATACACAAGAATCACCAGAATGCATAGAATCGTCTCAAAGAACTCACCAGACTAAAAGCAACAAAAAATGTAACCTTTTACTTCTTAAATATGACTTTTGAAACTAAACCTCAAGTCACTTAAATTCTGTCACCCTAGACAAAACTTATCGGCCTATTTGCTGAAGATGGCAGCAGCTAAGGTAGAACAACAGCATCTAGTGTTTTAGCAGGAGTAGTAACAGGTAGATCCATCAAGACAGTCCAGAAAACATGTCAGTGGCAAAGATGTGTCTGCATCTGCTACTTGTATAACTAATGGTTGCAGAATTATCAGAGTTATTAAAACCCATGGCTTCACCAGCTTTCAGTGCTGCCACAGCTGCTGCTTCCTGTGCTGAATGTTTTACCTCTTTGGCAGCAAGAATCCGTATGACGCTACTTGTGCAATTTATACTGCTTGTGACACGTACAATATATGACAGGCCTTCTTTCCTTCTCAGTGCTTTCATTGCTCTGAAGGACTACTCCAAATCTGAAGGACCTGGATCATATTTATTGTTATTAATCTGAATTGCAGTTGCTTCCAGACAGGTCAGTCAGGATCCTATTGTATTAATTTTCCCATCTAAACAATTTGATTCTTTTCAGAGATTGAACATTAGCCTTGGGTCTTGAGTCTTTTTAATTTAAATTCTCACCAATTAGATTCTTTCAGCTTTGTTTCTGTTTGTTTAAGTGCTGGACATCATCCTCATCACTGCTTAGCTATATTCCCTAAATTAATTTCAGTTGAAAAAATACTAAAGTAACAATCCTTTTAAAGAGCAGACCCTTTTCCCCTCTCTGTTTATAACACATTGTGCATATATGATGTTTCAGGTTATGTTAATCACTACTGAAAAACACAATTATTATATCCTGCCATATAACTAGCTTATGAATCGAGGTTGTAACATATGACACCATTGATCCTTTTCCACTGCCTTGCAAACTCCTGATGCTTATGGAAAATGATTTTTTTCAGAGTGGTCGCTACAACATTCTAAAGTACTATAAGTCCTAAAAGGAAGGCACAAATAATTTTCCTTTGTTATGATGTGACTTGAGATAATAAGTTCAGTAGAGTACTTAGTCAAGATACAGTCAAAAATTGGGTGTGTAAAATGCTCCAGTTCCACAAACATAAAACCTCTTACTTTACTATGATATCATCCATCTTAATATATGCCAAAAGAATTAGCAATAAACAGAGATGAATGAAACTTCTCAACTAAGTTAACCTGAGAGTTCAGAGCTGGAGTTCACTATGCAATGGAGACATTCTACATTTGGAAAGATTACTCAGTAAACCGCAGAGAGTGATAGCAATTTCTCCTTTTCTTTGTATCTCTTTTGTATTACATATGGGCTGGGTTCCAAGTACATCTATTATTGGAAATAATGAAGATTGCCTTTATCTAGACATGCATAGAAATGAAGTTTGTAATTATTTTTGCCTTTAAAATATACAAGTATTTGTGGACATAAGAAATAAAATACTGCTGAAGGACAGCTAAGATCAGTGACACCAGGTAACAACAAACAAAGATCTGATACAAATTGTTTTGTCCAACATTAACAAAGTAAATCATTTAATCTAAACAAGTATCATATTGACCAAAATATAGGTTGTCTATTAGTAAAAGTCAGCTGAATCTTGACCAAAAAAGTAGGAAGAAGACTTGAAAGGCCATCCATCTTTCTCTAGACAAATCACCCATTCACAAACAAGTCTAAAATGATTCATTTTTTTAAAAACACTCCAGCAGTCTTCTCGTCTTTCATCTTTGGTATCTGTTCTAATCCCTTATGTGATTATTTCACACCCAGTTCACAGAGAACGTAGAGAGGAATACGTTCTTTTGATTGGTCCATATTAGAGCTTATAGAAGAAAATCTTGGAACTAACAAGTGTCACTTCACACAGAGCCCAAACTAGTATTTAAAGGTGAATGACACCATAATACAAAATGCTTTGATTACTAGCTCTGAAGACAATGTGGATTACATTAATAAAGATACATTTACCTCACCATATTGGTGTCAGAACAGTACAGAATTACATTATATAGAATAGATGAATACCTTCTTTTACGCCACATATTTTCTATTGCATATCAAATAGTCAAAATAATAGATATTCTGCAAAACTCCCAGGCATTCCTTTTAGTCATTCCATTTGGAGCGAGGAATCAAGGAAAGACACAAACATCATTTTTTTTCAGTTTTAAAAATATATTCTTCCATTCCCATGTAGACCCCAGGGTTTCATCCCTTTTTAAAGTTACAGTTCTTTATGTTCTAGAAATAGAATATATATCTGCACAATTATATTTGGTCACAGGACTGCACTGCCCCTTAAAATATCAGAAATGTAGGTACAAGGATAAAATTTTTAGAAAAGTGGTTGTGTATTTCATACTATAATTTTTGCTCTGTCAGTTACAATGCTAACTACATGTCTATAACTTTTTTCTATGCTCTGCAGTTTATTTAAAGTCTTTATTTGCATACCCTATCTTTTTTTTTAATCAAAGTTCTTTTTAGTTGAATCTTTAAGACTAGAAATACATCTGCCTTAATAACAGTGTTTTCTCTGTCCACATCTTCTTTTTAAAGGTCTCTTAAAAACTTATTAGCCCAGCTGGTCTCTGCCTTGCAAACAGCTGCACAAGCAGGCCCTTGTAATCACCGCGAATCTGCAAGGGACCTTAACATGCTGGACAAGGTTACCAGATCCTAGTCCAAAACTCAGCTGCTCATTTCAGATTTGATTTATTCTGCATTAAGTGCTAGATTTTGATCAACTCAATCACTTTCTCACAATATGAAAGCACTTTTAACTTTTATCTTTCAATTTTTTGGTGTCTTTCTGATTTTTTCCCCATCTCAACCTGCAACAGTATCAGCACCCACAGGTAGATGTCTGCATCCTAGGGTGTATTTATTATGCAAGGTGTATATTCTGATAGCTCTCAAGTGAGAATCCTAATTTCAATATGAGTATCCAGAGACTTGAAATAGAGCATTAAAGCTGAACACCTGTAAGGGGAAATTTTGTGATAAAAATGTCCATTTAGCTCTTTAAGCAAACCTGACCATTTTTGCTCCACTGAAATCCAACTTTCATATTTTGCCTATATATATTCAAGATTTTAATAACTGCTTAGGGTTACCAAGAAGGATTTAGCATTTAAAATTGTGAATATCTGCAGAGAAAAAGTTCTGCTTATGAATTGGTAATATTTAGGTTATTAAAATATCTCTTTGTAAATCATTTAAATGTACAGTCTTGCCGTAGAGGAGATCACGTGGGATGTTCTGCTTAATTTTAAGCCAGAAATAAGCAGTAATCCTAAAACATTTAAAACTTCATTGCAAAGTCTTCAAAAGTTAAGGAGAAACAAGAGAAGATATTAAAACACATCCAAGCCCCAGCAACATCACAAGATATTCAAATTCCCTGTACATGCTTCATTAGATTAGAGCTTAGTGTGATTTTGGGGAACAGATATAGGAATGGCTTTTGGAGCCAGCTGGTATCCTCTCTTTGCAATTTTCCTACATTTCAGCATGAATATAGCAGCGCTTTTATACTTTTATATCTATGAAGATTCCTGATATAGGTATATATGAGGTATATTTGCAAATGATTTATTCTGAGCTACTGTTTATTTCCTGTTGCCATTTATTGTTGAAAGAAAACAAACCTTGCCTCATGGCTGAAATTCATACCTATGAGTTCAGTCATCTTCAAATCCTGAACTCAACAATTGGTCAATGGTCAATCATTCTGCATACAGTTAATGAACTTCAGAGCAAACTCACAGGTATTCTAGGACTATTCTTGGAAAAAAATCTTGAATTTTCCTTTGCAGTAGATGTAATTGGTAACTACCAAAATTTGGTCACAGACAATCCACAAGCTTCATCACTCTAAAGTTTACATATCTGATTTCTGTTGGTTTATTTTTTTGTTTTTCTGAGGGACTGCAAGCTACTGCAGGCATAAGATGAAAGATAAAGAATGGAGTAAAATCCATCAGATTTTACTGATAATTGGTGAAGTAGGAAAAGAAGATTTCAGTTTTACTGTGAGTGATTCATTTTAAAAAATACTACTGGATTTTACGCTGTTCCATCTCAAGTTTTGAAGTTTTCAGATTAATTAATAGATATTAAAATAATTAACAAGACCTGACCTGTATGTCTTTTTTGCCATCTTAGCATAGACTCAAGACTTCATTTAGATCATTTAATGAAAGATAATGAACAAATAGTCAAAGCTACTGAATATACGGAATGGATTCTGAGGTTTTCTATAATGAAAAGTCTATCAACAAAGGGAAGATAAAATAAGATACAACTCTTGAAGAGAGGATATACATAGAAACAATCCAACTCAGCAAAGAACAATTTTGAAAGGTATTAAATTAAGCAAAGTAGCTGGTTGATCTTGACATTTGGTTCCTAAAAACAGGATGTTACAATAAGGCACGAGCATTATTCTAGAATTTAGACTGCTGAAAGTTCTCAGCCATTGAGCTTTAAAAAGCACTACAATTATTTGAGCTTCTAAAGAAACCAAAACATGTCTCCTTCCAGAAAGATTACTGGCAAGAACAGCACAAAAGAGTGAAGGGAACTTGAGGGGAGAAGGAATGAAAGAATGAATAGGGAAAAAAAGCATTCATGGAAAAAAAAATGTGGAAAAACTTTCTATGCCTATGGGCTATTATTTGAAATAGAGTCTAAGTGAGGGAGTGCTAGTAAGAAGGGGTAGATGACAGTAAGGGAGAGGTTTATGCATGAGAATGGGTAGTAAGTACTACAGTTGCAAAGTCAAATACTTACAAGCAGAAAATGAGAGAAATCAACAATCATTGCAGTCTGGGTTCTCCTCCCTTGAGTGTATGCATTATAACACAGACTTTTAATACATAATCACACACTGTATTTTTTCCTACATAGGACCCCTACCTCATTCAGTGAATAGAATGGATGGTGATCAATTAAAAAAGAACAGCTATTCAATGTTTTGTTTTACTCTCATTGTTCGTTTTGTGGACTTAAGCCTTATCTATACTGCACGCTATTCAAAGACTGCTACAAAGACAGAATTATTAATTTCCTCCTGGGCTTTTCTCTGGCGCTCAGCACTATGTTGCTCCATAAGCATTAATTTATCTTTGCAAAGTGCAGCGTGATGTGAGGGGTTACTGTTATCCCCAAGTTACGGATATTAGGCTGAAGTAGCAAGACACTGAGAGTAAAAGTACCTCATTATAAGAGTGTAAGCATCCGATCCTCAAATTACATTATGTAATATAATTTGTAATTTAGCATGTTTAAGTCAATGTTCCTCTCAACTTCAGCTGTATCTGAAAACAGTCAGAATAACAAGATCAACAGAAATCAGAAAAGGAAGAGCGGTTGCTTCTATTGCAACACCATCCTGGAACTCTGTGGCAGGCACTTAATTCAGTCACGCAGGGAAGGGTCCAAACATATAGGCTTTTTTTTTTTCTCTTTTCTCCCCTGATTCATTCACCTCTCATCTTCTGCAGTAAAGCGAAGGGTTACAGGAAAAGCAGCCCAGGCTCATAGCCATAGTTGGTTCATGTAATTCCTTGATTGAAACCTGGGCTCCCATTGGAGGCACACAAAGTGACCGTGGAATCAAAGTCTGTATGAAAAGGCAAAAGAATCGGGAAGTAAAGTTACAAGATAATCTCTCATTTGGTAACTTTAAAATGCTTGTTTTTGAAATCACAGCAAAGCCTTCTAAAGTAGGGTACATAGCTGTTTCTACGTTATTTCCTGTACTCTTAAAATGAAAAATGAAAGAAACAGAACTTCCATTAAATAATACTTCCACATTGTCTTTTGGGACAACTAAGGTGTTTGTATGATCTTTGCTGTGTATGTTCATGGTATACATGCTATCAACAGTAGCACATGGTGGAAAACAGTGCTTAAGGAAAAAAAAAAAAAAAACAGACTTTCCTTTGAGTTTCAAAAATAACCTCTGGAAACAAAAGGTGAAAAAAAATCAGATATTCCAGCATCCATTTCAGGCCTTATGAAGGGCATACCAATACTCATCCACCTTCTTCCAACAAAAACTTCTATTCCCAATCCCATTTTCTGTTTCCGCTTGTCCAAGTACACTATTTGTCCCAGTGTTAACAGCCAAGGAAGGCAAATAAAGAAATGACCACATATTCCCAGAACATTATCTAATTCTTTGTATTATCTAATTCTCTCTCTGAATTCTTTTGAATGACTTCTTTATTCATGCTGAGCCATAGCAACAGGATCCTGAAAACCATAAATAAGGCCAACGTCTGTTCTGTGACCACCAGGCCTCCTCAGAGAAACTCGCACCCCTTACTGCTGAGGAAGTTGAGCTTCATCCCTTTAGCTCAGGTCTGTAAAATGATTATTTTTGATGTGATAATCTGCTGTTCTGAAAGGTTTCACCAAAACCAGTGAGAACAAAATTTTCTTAAGACTTGGTTGCTCCTGGGTATCTGCTGTCTGCTCTTGGGCAGTTTACCAGTTTGTAAATCAGAGGACTTCATGCTTATAAAAATAAATGGTCTTGTCAAATTTAATGCAACCTAGGACCAGTTCCGGATTTAACATTTTTGAATGACATATAACATGGTCGAATAGGAGCGTAATCTCATAGCAACAACAAAGGCATATCCTTGGCACAAAGCCATGACCCAGTCACGTGTCAGATTATGCCAAGAACAGGTGAGTTAATTTCTTCTCAGAAGGAAGACTCATTGTTATTTAATATCAGTAAAGATCACATTTTAAATAGTCCTAATAAACTCTTATTGCTGAAATTAAAAAAAAAAAAATAGGTATGGAAGCTCATTTAAATTATTAAATTACAAAAAAATAGAGCTGAAAGGATCTTTTTACTAGGAAATCACACATCTGTAATAGTAGCTAGTGCTCATCATTCTAATTTTAATATACTTTCATGAGAAAAAAACAGAAGAGATGACAGCCTTACAGACCTTTATTACAGATCATTTAACTCAGATAAAATAATAAAAAAGAAGTGATATTTCTGCGCAGGTTTTACAGGATAATATACAAATCTCTACTGTATATATATACTATAGTATAATATACTAGTATAGTATATATACAGGATAATATACTGTCATCTCTACTGTAACTTGTGCTATTCTAAATCAAGGAAGCATTTTAGTATAGCTTGACTACTAACATATTCTCCTCAACCAAATAGGAAAAATCAATAATTTAGCAGTAAACCTATCTCCTCTTTATCCTGATACAGTGCTTATAGCAAAAGTCTCTCTATTTTCAGTCTTCTAAAAGAGCAACCTGCATACTTAAAGCTGTATTTTATAATCACAGTCAAAGAAAATACAGAGAGAACCACAAATAGGAGTTATGAAAGTACGAAAGCATCTAGTTCATGCTGGACATATAGAATGCTACTTCAGATATCTGAAAAGTTATAAATGTTTCAATGATTCATTCTGAGATTATTTCCTTTCCACAGATATCCAAAATCTCAGGAGCTCAGGTTAATTGGGGTTAGAATAACAAAAAAATGTATATATGCTGCAACATTCAAAAACAGATTATGATAAATTTGCAAATCCAGACTTTTGTTATAGGAACAATGACTTGGAATAATTAAACTTATCTGGGTAGGTTTTACAGGCCATTTCTCTTACTTACGTGTCCAACAAGATATCTCACATTTTTGCATCTTAAATAACAATACACGCTCTTTGAGAGCACAGCTAAACACTCCAAATTGCATCTACACTTTGCCCTCATAAGACTGGAGACTTCATCTGAAACTTTAAGGTAAACAGAGAATGCTAAAAATCTATTTTGAGTCAGACACCCATTTCTCTTCCCAATACAAAAAAAACAGTGTATTCAAATTCAATTACTTTCAAATATATGAAACAACTAGAAGCAGCCTTTAAATTCCTACTTTGGCATATATTAGACATTTGTTGCTATTTGCAAATAAAAATATTTGTTTTTGTGGAGTTTGTTTTGAAACAAACTTGTACGCATGCAGCTTTTTGATTGCTTTCCAAAGTTGGATTCTTTTAGGTACTAGAACTTTTAAAAGGCAGAATAGGAATCGTTCCTCTCCTTCTCTCAGCTTCAAGGTCATACTTGTCATAAAGTCTCTCTGATGAGTTTTGGTTGCAGTTCCTACATTAGAGAGTCAAGAAGTGATCTTCAAAAATTTGGAGTTCCTAAGTCTGTTTACAAACATACCTGGAAATTGGAGGTATCTACGAGGTACTTCCGTTTCCGCACAGTATGCACATCTCAGCCTATAATAAATTTGCAGTTCACAAGAAAAATAAACAAACCAAAATCAGTCGGGCAGGAAAGCTAGAGGAAGTACACCCAGATCAAAGCAAAGATATTTTGATTCAGTTAGTGGGGAAAAAAGAAAAGCGGGAATTGAGCTATCATTTCAATCCCAGTCATAATATCTTGTTTTGTTTTCAGATAAAATAACAAAAGTTAATCTATTTATTGTACGTTTTTTTACTCATCTTAAGTATAACCTTAGATGTGTACACAGGTATTATAGGCATAAGTCTTCCTAATTCTGTTCTCTCCTGAAAGTTAGGTTTGCAGTGGTGGATCCCTGTGTCCTTTGCAGATAATTAGATGATTATTTCACAAACCATTTAATGAAAAAGAATTGAACTTTGAAATGCAATGAAAAGTGAAATTTCAGGAATTTCACATAAACTGAAATGGCAAGTATAGTCTATCACACAGTAATTTCCTAAAGTCTTTAATTCAGATTCATAGGCAAATCTTATCCCTAAAATTTACTTTTTAAAGCAAAAATCCTATGTAGTAAATTTATCATATGCAATATTGGAGAAGTTTGTCTTCGTCTGCTTAAAATGGCCAAAGCCTTTGGAAATGTCTTGGACTTTTTAAAATGGCAAATGAATATGATTAAATGGATAAGACATAGTATTTTGGGCTACATAGATAACTAACTATATGGGAATAAACAGTCTATATAGTCATTTCCAGTATGAATATATGCATGAGAGCAAAAGAGACTAATAAGAATCAAAACATAAGTAGGAAACTACTTTTCATTGTCCAGATTCAAAACAAACAAACAAACAAACTATCTACCTTTGTAATTATTTTAAGAGAGCGTATAGTTAGGTTATATTCAGTACATGCTTTCAAAGTAAAGTCAGTAAGAATGTCAGCTGATAATTTTACACTGACTGTGTTTCTCCAAGAATCATTAATATTTGAGTTTCACTGTATAAGATTCAGTATCATCTCTTTCTCCTGCCAACTTACAAATCTGAGAATCAGTATGTTTTTCCTCCCAGATCACAAATCCCTGGAACAGAAGAGTGACCAAAATGTGCCTTGTTTAACAATATATGAATGCAATTTAGTGTGAAAGGCAGAATATATTTATAGTATCTTTCCTTTGGATAAGGTGCTCTAAAGTGAGTGCATTCCAGTACTTGAGTCCTACATTGACTCCAGTACTCAAGATAAAAACAGTGTTTTAAAAAAAGATGTTTAGACAATCCAGCATGTTCCAAGGAAGCAACAAAGGCACAGAGCACCCTCTCAGCAAGTTTGCTGATGATATGAAACTGGGGAAAGTAGCTGATACCCTAGAGAGTTGCGCTGCCATTGAGAGGGACCTGGATGGACTGGACAACTGGGCAGTGAAAAACCTCACGAGGTTCAACAAGAGCAAGTGCAAGGTCCTGCTCCGGTGGACCTGGATGTCAGGGTGGATGGCAAATGGACCATGAGGCAGCAGTGTGTCCTTATGACCGAGAACGCCAATGGGATCCTGGGGTGCATCAAGAAGAGTGTCTCCAGCAGGTCAAAGGAAGTGATCTTGCCCCTCTGCTCAGCCCTGGTGAGCACATATCTGGAGTACTGTGTGCAATTCTGGGTTTCCCAGTACAAGAGGGACATGGAACCACCGGAGAGAGTCCAGTGCAGGGCCACAAGGATGATCAGGGGCCTGGAACATCTGCCCTGTGAGGAGAGGCTGAGGGAGCTGGGCCTGTTCAGCCTGGAGAAGAGAAGGCTGAGAGGGGACCTGATCAGTGTGTACAAGTACCTCAAGGGAGGCAGTGAGGAGGATGGGGCCAGCCTCTTTTCAGTGATGGTCAGCGACAGAACTAGAGGAAATGGCCGCAAACTGAAGCATCAAAAACTCCACAGGAACTTAAGGAAAAATTTCCTGACAGTGAGGGTGGCAGAGCGCTGGAACAGGCTGCCCAGTGAGGTCCTTCTCTGGAGATCTTCAAAACCTGCTTGGATGCAACCCTGTGCCACGTGCTCTAGGTGACCCTGCGTATGCAAGGCGGTTGGACAAGATGATATCTAGAGGTCCCTTCCAACCTTAATAATTCTATGATTCTATGATTCTACGACTCTGTTCCATATCAACATGTCATTTCTAAGACATGATGTTGACAATCTTGTTAATCTTAAACATTTTGTCTTTCTACAGTACAACATTATAGTCTGTCCCTCAGTAAGAGTTGAGATAATATACCAAATCATTGTAAATTAACCTGGATTCCAGTTGTTCCTTTTCACTGAATTGTGCCTGACACACAATATTGAGGAATCATATTCAGTGCTTAAAGTAGTGATTTTGTTTGTGAAATGATTAAAAAAATACCTTTCTATGAAGACCTCCCTCAACACATTGAACCTTGTAGTAGAAGTTATTTTATTTTCACTTGTTTTATTTTGCTTATTTATTTAAATTATTTAAATATTTAAATATTTATCAAGGCAAAAATCAATCCTTGATGCTTCTTCAGCAAAGATCCAGTGGGCCAGTCACCACCATACTAACAGGAAATCCCAGTCCATACCCTCAACTGACTGAGGAATTTGAAACTGAGTCCTAGTCAAAAGCCTAGTGCCATTCTTATGCTTCTCTAAATTTCCATTGAAACTACTTTATGATATAGCTAAAAGAAAAATCTTGAAAACAAAAATTGTAATATGAGTTTTATCCCATATATGAATTCCGTATCTAGGGTCCATATCTCTTTTAATATTACTTTTATAGTTTATAGCAACTGCACACACAAAGACTGATGAAAGTTCTTTTGAAGTAGCCAAAAAGCAGGTAGATATGCCATGAGTCAGAAATGCAGCAGTTTCATCTATTGGTTCAGCAAATTTTTGTTTTGTTTTGTTTTATTTTGGTTTGGTTTTAACCCATTTTAAACCATCAGTTATATTCATACAGTGCATGTTGTAGAGAAAGTTTGAAGTCTTCAAAACAAAGCAGAGACTGCAAGGAGTTAGCTTAAAAGCCTTTGCACGTACTGTGCGGTGACTCAATATCATCTACTGCCCAGATCCGTATCTAATATATTCATCATCTTACTGACTGATTATTTTCACCAACAGCTACCTGGGTTTTGATTTTGACCAGAAATGATATATTGAATGTAAGAAAACTTTTGCAATTAATATTTTATTAAAGTATATTTATTACTTGAAATGAAGCATTCAAACACAACCTTAATTTCAACAAAAAAAATGTCAGAATGAAACGTCATCATAGAGTTCTTACGCTGTTCTTTTGTGAGCATCCGCAAAGCACGGGAAGATCATAACAACTCCTTCATGCTCTGTTTCAGGGCTGTATTTCCTTCCAGAAGGATAGCTTATAGCGTTAGAAACCTTTTCCCTCACAGAATAAACAAGGACACAAGAATAATGATACATCTCTCACTGAAAATAGTGTTCCTACTAAGGAGATAAGTGGTGTCATCTTTGAAAACTGCTCCCTGTTTCACTAATAAAAAATATTTATTCCTTCAGCAGGAAAAGAGGGGAGGTTTGTTGACAGACATTGTCCTTCCTGTCTTCCAGTTTTTGCTACGCTTTTCATTGCTGGTTTTCCAGCTGTTGCGAGTCTCTTGTAGCTGATGCCAAGACGGAGTGAGATATGAGCTGTTCCAAAGACAACAGTATATCTTAGAGTTTCAGAAAGTGAGGGAAAGTCCATGTAATAAGCATGTTGCTGCATGCTTCCCGTGACAATTATGTGTTGCTGCATAGATAAGTAAGAGTCTTGGCAAGGCTAATAATGGTTAGCTACACTAAAGGAGCTTTTCATAGTCAGCTTGGAAGGTTTACGAATCTAAGTTTATTCATGCTTATATAACCGCTGCCAGATAGACTTATCCTTAAAAGTAAAATAAACAAAATTTGAAAAAATTTAATTAAATCTTGAAATTATTTTCCTGCCTATAAATTTCTTTATTTTAGTATTTATTGCCATGACTCTTTTCCATAAAACCTTTAAAGAGGGATTTTAGGAATAAATATGTGCAGATGAAAAGAGCACATTTGTAATAAACACAAAAAGAATTAAAGAAAGGAATGCCAAAGTGCAATTCACCTATTATGCATTAGCATTATGAGAATGTGTTATCTGTGGCTTTGCTGCAAAACAAACCATCATACAAAACATTAATACAGTGTGACTGATAGCATATGAAATCATGTTACATCCATTTGGTAATGTTTCTGGGAAGTTGCTAAAATAAACCTTTTATCATGAGATAGTCTTTTTTATCATTTTCACGTTTCAGCTGTCCCAGTTGTTGATATTACTATCTATCTAGTGAATATAGTCAGTGACATTTTTATCTTACTTATATTTACTTTTTTGGTTCATATCAAGCTGATTGGGGCAGCATCAGATGACAAACATACTCCTCAGAATACATTTGTTACTATTTGATGACACTAGATAAGCATTTAAGAGTATCCCTGTGTTCTCATAGACACAAAGACCATATATTTTATTATATTTCCTTCAATGTCATTCACATATGTTCATTAGAGTAGAAAGGGACTCTTCAGCGCATAACAACTTAGAGATACAACCTGTGGAAATTTATCCCAAGGGATATTGTGGTCACAAGCTTTTATATTCCAAGGGGAGAAAGTAACTTAATACTCTAGATGCTATAAACTTAGGAAATCCCCTGAGCTGAGAACAATTAAAGGAAAGATGTTTGAACTGTTCTTATTCATCCCAGCTTCTACTTACGGTTAGAGTCATGGGCTAGGTAGATCATGGATCTGAAACAGTATGCACTCACTTATGTTCTTGAATAATATGGTCCCCAATACTTTTTATGTCTACTATCCAGAAGACACAATATCTTCAGAATATTATCATGGTATTACTACTTACAATTAATTTCAATGATATTTTCCCCCATTCTTGCAGTTCATTTTCACACTTCTGATTCATTAATAGCATACTAGTCATTCTATTTTAACAATCATGACTGTATAAGATAGAATGTAAAAGAAAAAGGCAGGAAAAAATATAATCTCATGCTAATATATACAAAAATCAGGTGTATCATTTAATAAGATGCAGCTTTTAGATAACGTTTTCAGAGAAGAAGATTGCATTTGCAAGAATAAAGATGTTATCAAAAGATACTAAACTGATAATGAACGTTTATAGAAAAATTTGGTTACTTAACAGATTATTCATCAAACTCTTAAAAGAGTTTGCCTTCCTTTAGGTATATGTTTTAGTTAGTTTTCTGTTCTATTTAACTTTATGAAATATTTATTAGATATTTGGTTAATAAAGATGATCACTGATAAAATGAAACAGATGTTTACATATTCAATATTTCCTTTAGAGAGAAAAAGCTTTTTTCATGTTCATCAATTTCTGAATAAAACTGCTAAATAATTCATGGTGCATTCAAACTAATGTTTGCAAATTTATTAATAATAAGCTCTGACGTAATGCTCCCTCAGATATCCAATTAAGCCTATCACAGCAATCTCGAATTCTTTGTAGTGATCTCAATTTACCATTGGATTACAAGGGTTTTTTGAGGAGAGACTTTGTGAATCTGTTACTTACTAATAGTAATTTATCTTCAACTATTAAAATAGAAGGGCTGAAATAAGAATAGAATATGTCTCTTATCATTTTTGAATGACATAAGCACCTCTCTTTACATGTGAGGTTAAGCTGTTGAATTCTGAAGGATTTGTAGGTGAACCGTCTTTGAGCAGTAGATAAAGAAAATTAAAGTAATCTACATGTAAACGAGAAAAATATTCTGAGGACATATAGTGATAAATTTGATCCAATATACAGCTGGTAGTGATATGAGATAATGTAAAGTACTTATGTTTTACTTTTTTTTTCTTCTTTCTTATAGCTGTGCTGTGACCTGGAAGTCGTTCTTTTTCTTCCAGCTTCTTTCTCCATAATGAAGAAAACGTGACATTTTTCAGTTTTTCAGAACCAACACTGCCAAAGTGCAGCATTAGTAAGAAAGAAAAAGCAAACAAATTCTTAATGTTTCCATTTGTCTAAGAATTGAAAAGGTGTCATGGGAGATCCAGCTGAAAATACCATTTTGTAGTTTTGATGTGAATTTGTTTGCTACATTCTACAATGAATTCTCCTAAGGTCTAACAATTCATAGACTATGCTCTACTTATTTACAAGCAGAATGACCAAACTAGCTTGAGAGGAACTTATTTTCAGGTAACAATGTAAATGTTTGAAATAGCAAATACTTAAGTATCAATATAAATTTTATGTCCCAACGGCAAAGTTGAAGGCAGGCAGATATTGACTTTTTTTTTTTTTTTTTTTGCATTGTGCCTGTTGCTGTTGCAATGCAGAGACAAAAACAAATAACATTTTATCCCAAATTCACAAACCTTGAATATACCATGTCTTAGCAATCATATTAATAATGCCATTTGGTGTAATCTATTATATACCATAAGAAAAAAAAAAGCTCTTAAAAAGTATCTCCATGAGCCTCAGATAACAGTTATCTTTAGATGCACACTGCGTCAACATTCAGTTAAAAGAATGGGTTTTCCTAGAAACAGAGATTATTTCCCCTTCGTTCCTTTCAAAAGACCTTATCACACTTCAGCATATATCAAAATAACCAGGGAATCACTGCCACAGACTGGAGAATGTATTAAATAAATAGCAGGCTGCAAATTTTCACAGATTTCAGTCCAACAAAGTCAATTTTATATTTTCATTTGTTTAAGGTTAAAAAATAAACTCTCCCAATAACTGCTTTCAAATGATTAAGACTTTTACCTTTTGTTTACATATTTTCAAAAGTGAAGATATGAGTGTGAGCCTATTATTCACTACAGACAACTTTTTGGAAAATAAAATATTATCTGTGCTGGCTCAATCTTGCACATTATCATAAGTTTAATTTACCCTAGATCAAGAGATTTTTTTTAACTTTCTCATAGGTTGCAGCTCAGGGTTTCATAGTGGACCTGTTTCTAAATTAATTGTATAGGACACTTAGCCACAATCCTAAAATAAGTTCTCTTAGCATGAGCACCAGGATTTGGATAGAATCCCATTGTTCTTAACTTTCTTATTCTATAAGCAAGCCAGTATAATTCTGATTTTTTTTATACTATAGAAACCTTACTAAAAAGGATATGGTAAATGTGTAAGAACAACCTGCTGTGACAATTCTAGCTTATTTGGTTAGCATTTATGAATAAATAAACAATTGAGTTAGTACCACCTTTTTATAGCTATTCTTTTTCTCAGCTGGATGTTAATAGATTATCTCTTTTCCCTGAGTGTTTCCTTTGTATGTGTTCTAGACCTGAATTAACAGGTCATTATTTCATGATTTTTTTCAGGCTTATGGTACAACACAATAATTGCACGGACCAGCGTGTACACTTTGAGGCTTTTATTTTAGGTGTTTGCAGAATGAAACAGGCTTAACTGTGATGTGTCATTAGTGTAGTATTACTATAAATAAAGATGCAGAACTATTCACAGCAAATGAACTAATACGGGTGAGGCAGACTTTAAAAAGAGATAAAAGATTCCTCTACTGAGAAACCACCATTGTTCATTGTTCCATTGGAATACACGCTAATCTGAGTTTAATAATTAAAGCTTCATTTTGATCACTATTTGAAGACGCCAATCAGTGAGACTTTTACTTACCTTTCACATTGATCAATGGCATATGAATTTGATCTAAAAGATTGTAATCATTTGGAATCCTAGCACAAATCCAAATAAAATAAGCAGAACTTAAAGAACATGACAACTGAGATTTAGGAATATGTATGCTAAAAGTTTGCATTGCAATGTCCACTTCTGCTAAAATTATAATAGACAGAAGGAAGAGAAATGAGGTAGTACTCTCAGTAACAGTTTGTGTTTGGCTGGTGTGAACTACTGAGTAAATCTGTTCATAGGAAAACACAGAAAATATTCTTCCTTGAAGATGAACAATATAGGGTATTTGCAGAGACAAATTTGCAAAAGAACCCTGATTTTCACTAAATCTACTTGGGTATTAAGTACCTTGCTTTGAAATTCTGAGTGCTTTTGTGTGTTTTAAAATGTACTCAGATGTCCTTTAAGTGAAATAAAAAATCTTTATGTCTTAGGTAATTTGTTTTTTTTTTTAAATATTGATCAATGTTTTGGGGAAAACAGTAACACATCAGCAATAGACTTCTAAAAAAGAAAATAAATTACACTCCTTATGTTAAATCTAAGACTTCTGTAACTTTCTTTTTCTATGATTAACTGAATGGTGTATTATAAGTGTATGATTATTATGTTGATGTTTTTTACTAATTTTTACTAAATTACACTATTATATTATATCTATGGATTTTGGACACTATTAAGTCACTAGGGAGCAGAGATGATTGAATTTTATTTCAAAAATATGGAAATGCAAATTGTCATAGTGGATCAAGTCAGTGATCTTAAGAATCAGTTACCCCATTTTTTGAAGTAATCAGAAAAGATGATGTAGGGGAGTTGTTAGTTTAACAAAGATAAGCATGTAGCTAAGTGTGGAAGAATGGCCTGGAAAAAGGGAAACTCGAGAGAAAACCTAGGGTCTAACAGAAGTTTCGGCATTACAGCAGCTTGCTTGGGGTGACACAGTTGCCACTTCCAGGATGGCTGGTACGCGCGGACTCTGCTCCTCCACGGTTCCCTGGGCAGCACAATCCACCCTCCTTACAGCTGCAGAGGGCAGTAACGGAGGATGGAGTGAAGACACCACAGCCAAACTTTGCTGCACTCCCTGTGCTGGGCCGCTGGTGAGCCGCACAGTAGCTGCCCAACGGGAGATATACGGGAACATGTCCAGTGCTGAGCCAGCAAGGGTGGCAAATCACTCTTTTCGGATGAACTTTGCTTGAACTTTGCTCAT
>JAWLRI010000223.1:523017-538583 GCA_034781795.1 Crypturellus tataupa
TTATAGTGTTATCACACTATTTGGGAACTCGATTCGCTCCTAGGAAGGCGATCGGACCTACGGTCCTGGGACTGTTCATGAATCCGATACTGCCAGAGTCGAGCTTATAGTGGATCACACTATTTGGGAACTCGATTGGCTCCTAGGAAGGCGATTGGACCTACAGTCCACAGACTGTGGATCCGATACTGATTTGATATATCCCTCCCCCCGCCTCGCCACCACTGCGGCTTCCAAACTGCAACATTTTTCCTCAACACTAAGTGATTGTCCAGTGCTCTATAGGGAGGTGAAGGCTGATGAGAGGCAGAAGCAGAATCAAATGCAGTTAAGCAGTTAAGCTTGTGCTCAAAGTATATGACAGGGAGCATTCAAAAAGACTGCTTAGCTACACACTATATATCCTCTATCTACTTAGTTCCACGGAAGAAGGTGCTTCTGCATGCACATTTATCTTTTAAAATTACTGATCATCTTTTTCTTTTGTTTTACAAACAATGTCGCAGTAATGATAGCTCTCTTCCAGAAGAGTACAAACTGATGAATTGCCCAACCATAATTAACATAATCATTTCCTCCAGTTTTATTCATATCCCAGAAGAACAATTGAAATCATTTTCAATTTGATAGCTACTAGGATGAGAAATCATGTGCCTAAAGGTGAGATCAAGTCTATGTTTAGATATACTTGAAACAACTTCAATCTCTTGAGTAACATCTTACATTTACTTGCATACAAGCTGGTGAAGAAAACAGGGTGAGAAAAGAAAAAAAAAACTTTTTGTCTGATTTCTCATATTCAGTTTTAGTTTAAATTCTAGCTTTTCTAGAGTCTCTCCTCTGGTGCTTATTTGTTTTGTACTCAACAGGGAAGGACAAAAGCAGAATTCCAGCGGTGTCACAGAAGAGATTATAAGAAATACAACATTTCCTGTCCACCTTCTCTGTTCATCTTTGGAAGAAAACATTCACCAAGAGTCAAATCCTATAAAATACCTCACATAGACACACTTGCTTATCTAGTCAATTTAGGTTGCTTATCTTGGTTTACTAGAAGGATTTCTTTGACCACCCTCATTAACACTACACACTAGAAGTTCATGTTGACTATGAAAGCATTGTTGTGAATTCTATTAGTTTCTACCAGGGAAAAAAATAATGGCAAATGTTTTCTTCTTAACTTGCTGAGAATGCACTGGGTCTTCTCAAAATGTTATAATCTTCCTGTACATACCTGGGATATCATTTAACACTGCAGGCAGCAGAAAGTAATACAATATTACATTAGTCCTTCTGACTATTACTCAGTCATGACGAGATCTGAAATACATAGGGAAAAAAAAAAGGGCTGATCCCAGCTGGATAGCACTGTAGTTTAAGCAGTAGCAGTTAAGGCAAGACGCCAAAGCAGACATAAGCTTACTCAAATCAGAAACATTTGAAATAGAAATAAAAGTGGAGAAAAAACAGGCTGGCAGCCAGAAGCTTACTCAGAACAACCAACAGATCTGGTGCAATCAAATCTGATTTGTGGAAATAGTTCTTTTATTGAATCTCACAATCTCTCTATGCTAAAACAATCCTACTGAAAAATAATTAAGCACAAATATCATAAAAACTCCCTTCCTACTTCATTAAGGTTTTGTCAATCTTGCTTGAAGGAAAGTATGTGTTTATTTACCTGTCATGCTGCAAGAGCTGGATTGCATATGAGATGGACTGCTGAATTAGAAAAGGTGACTGATGTAGGAAAAAGTAGGTCACTTTTTCTTCACAAGCATTATCAAGAGACAGAGAACAAAGAAAATGAAGCATGTACCACATTGCAAATCAAAATAGTAAGTGAGCATTTTAATATAGCAAAAAAGGACACATTAAGGGTGTACTTAAGTATATTTTCCGTGTTATTGTTTTTTTAGGCACAACAATGGTTGTAATCCTTTTTGAAGTACTGACCTACAACATTTGACCATACTTAGAGCACAAGTGTAAAATCAATTTCCTTCACTTCCATTTATCTCAGGACTGATGTTAGCTGGCTCTCTAACAGAATGACTCTTCTGGTGAGGTAGTTATTTTACTTCAGAGTGACATTTCAGAAGCCTTAAATGATCTAAAGGGCTGGCATGTGACCTTTAGGAATATTTTCGTTCTGCTTTCCTCTTAAGAAGAATTATTTAACCCTATGCGGTTATATCACCATATGTGTCTCTGACTGTGCATCTCAAAATAATATGGCAATGTCTCATTTTAGGATAAAATGGTTGTTGAAAATGACATTCCTGGAAAATTTATGATATTTTTATCATTATTTCTTATATAGTGTTAACTCTTGTTCAAGTTAAAGTCTTCAATTTCAGAGATTCTAATTAGAATCAAAATGTAGAATTTAGAAATTCTTCAAGAAATACCAATCACCAGTTCTTTAGAATACCTACTGAGAAAAAAGGATGACTCAAAAATAAGTCCTTGTTCATGAAAAAGTTCTTCAAGCATCTGATGACAATAGAGATCAATACTTAATTAACCCTGAGGAATGCACTATTTAAAATTTGGCTACCTAGCAAATTATAACGGGCAGCAAAACAAAACAAAATAAAAAAAAAGGTGAACAAGTGCTTGATACATATGAATAACTGAAATACAGAAGTAATTAAAATTCTCCTATGATATTATATATAACATATATTAATTTAAAAACTGTGTAAACCAGAGATTTGAGAATAAAAAAGATGTAAGATTCAAAAGCCCTGAAGAAGATGACAGTAACAACTGTTAAGAATGCCTTAAGTACTCCAGCTCTACCTCTTGGTGTAGAAGAATTACAAACTCTATTGTCATAGAGTTAAATAATGTAAAAACTTTTATGTTTTTCTGGTAGTATCATTGCAGAAAGAATAAACTTCATCTGGTTGAATTCTCAGTGTCATCAGACTACAGTGAGTTGCATAGACAGTTGTGACATGACAAAGCATAAAGATATGTCGTGAATCATAATGCATATGATCCGTGGCTCTCTAGTCTTACTTCACTCGCTGTTATGACTTTAGATTTTTATGGACATAATATCCCTAAGTAGGATGTTGAGCTCCATTCTTAGGCACTACAGCAAGAAATATGGACACAGGAGCTAACTTGGGAAATTAACATATGTATGCTCAGTTCTTTAGTATATCCCCTACACAACTTCAGAGCCCAAGAGATTTCCTAAGAGGTACAATTAAGTCATGTGGTCAGACATGCCATAAAAATATCTTTCCACTTTCTGTTTAAAACTTGAACTTATTCAAAGTATCTTTTCAAGGTGATACTTTAATCTGAAATTTCTTTCTTATCTCACAGAAAGTTAATTCCCATTTTTCTAAAGTAAAATATGTGTCCAGTCATAAATATTGCTTAGAGAGTCTTGCATACATAAACTTAACTGGTGTGGTAGTTTTAGTCTTAGATTTCCAATTTACAAGTCTACCTGTGGAAGAAAAACAAGAAAATACATAATACTGGACTTGTACACGCAACATACTCCCATACTAATATTTTTTCAGAATGTGGCCAAGATACACTCTAATAACATTAGCCTTCCTTTCCCCTCTTCTCCTGTTAAAAGTCTTTCACAGAGGTTCACACTGATATTTAGAGTTAGAAAAATTCTAGAATTCAGTGAATTCTAATTCACTGTTTAAATACTTTCATGCATAGTTTCATCCATATATTATTCTACCTTTTAAATTGCAAGATTTTTTTCTCCTAATGAAATAAAATCCTTTGCTTTTTCAGGTACAGTAATTTTCATGAACTATTCAGCCTAGCCATCCAGCTTTTCCTCTCTCTTCAACATCATCATCCTAGGTGAAAAAAAAGCTAAACATTTCTTCATTTATTATTATATCTAAATTGTCATCAGTCTTGACCTCTTGCTCTTATTTTTTTCTATTAATATAATGGAAATGCTTTGGGTGTCTAATTTATTGTCTTCAGTTTTTGGCTAGTTCTATATTAACTCTCCAGATCTTGACAACAGGACTGTTGCTTTCTGCGTCATTCAACTTTTTTGACTGCTTACAAGCTCCTTTCTCACTCTAAATAAAGCATATGCTTACTATAAATCTCTGTCAAACAGACATAAAAATGAGTTAAGAGAACCTAGAGTATGTTTAGAGAGCCATAAGAAAGTGTTTCTAAATCACACAAAGGATAATGCAATCATACTATGAAGATCTGTATCTTCTCCTGTAAGACAGTGAGAATAATATTTTGGTGAGGGTCAGATTGTTTGCACTTACACATTTACATTTCTTTAGAAAGTCACCTGTGAAGCCTGAAGCAGAGGAGCAGAGAAAGAATCTAGGATACCTAACATTTCAAAGGAGAGTCAACAACAAAGTTTTTGGTGAGATTTCTCATGTTAAAAATAAACTTCTAATATATATATTTTGCTGAATGGAAACAAAATAAAATGTGGTTGCTCCAGAAAGGATACAGCAATTGCTTAATAAGATAATGGTATTTTCTTTTCATGTGTTCCTTCCATCTCCACAAGATGAAAATTCAGGGCATTGCTTCATTCAAGTTTTTTGTGCCTTGAGAAGAAATGAATTGATTTGAGAGCACACAATGTCTGCTAACACTCCTTTTCACCATGGCAGCATGCACAAACTGCATGCTGTTCTGCAGAATAAAGATGGAAACAGCCCATATGATTCTGAGACCCCTTTTACTCCCTGTCCACTGTACATAGCTTAGAACGGTATCCTAGTCCTACCTATATTGTCCTTTCATTTTTAAATCTGTCGAGAGTATATTCAATAGCTAAACTTTACTACAGTGCTGGACTACATTAGTAAATGCTGAGTAGTTCATAAGGCTGCGAAAGACTTCTTGAGGATTTCCCAGGCTGCATGTTTTTGACAATTTTTCTATAGAAACATTGTTATTATCTTCCTTAAACACCAGAAAACAGAAATCTAGATCCTGATCCTGAAGAACAGGATGTCAATGTCAAAAAAAATCTCCTCTTTTTGTAAGATATTTTATAACACTGAAATCAGTAGTTGTCCACTGTGACAATGTATGTCATTCACTGTCTTATATTCTGCTCCTTTATCCCAAATAAAAAAAGTGCTATGATTTGTCTTCCTCTTTTTATCTTCCTAAATTATGTCCAAATATCACTTAGGCAAAATTCTCCTTTTAATTTCTTTTTTGTTATCTAAATAAAAGGACCCCCATGAAGCAGGCAAGCAGTGTGTGCTAAATTGGAAAATGCTTATCAGTAAAACCAAAGCTCAAGTCTTTATCTAGCAAGGCATGCAGGCCTTTACAAAATCTGGCAGTGGAGTTTCTGCCATAGTCACTAACTATCTATATCTCAGCAATTCTATGTCAGTGTATTTCTTTTGGGTATTTTGTGTTTTACAAAGTAAGTTAACATAGTCACTACATCACTTCTCTACATAGTATTCTATGAATTTTCCTATTCTCATTCCCCTTAGAGTTTTTTATAAGTAAATGAAACATCTAGACACCTGATAAGTATTAGATTTCTCAAAAACAAAAGAACTTACCAGATTTTTAGCTCCTGGCTTCAGAAAAAAATGGCAGACCTATCATATCTGAATCCAGGATCTCAAAATAATATTCAACAGCAAAATCTTTTTTTTTTTTTTTTTTTAACATTGGAGGATATGTTTCTCTAGCACACATGTGAAACCATGATTATGTTTTTCTAGCCTAGGAGCCTGGTCATTCTTAAGTGGTAGTCCTCCTAACTCTAGTTCTAATTCTTCCTTAAAGAAATGAAGTCAAAACATTGGTCTCTATCACACCTAACTGAGATAATCTAAAGCTTAAAATATTGTCTTAGTTTTTCACATGCCTTAACTTTGACACTCTGCATTACTATTAATATTCTGAAGGATAAGTAGGTACCTGTTTCCTAAATATTCAATTGGCATCCAGATGTTACACAGAGGGGAAGGTTGTGACTACTTTTTCCCTTAATAGCCCAGGGTTATTTTCTGCTTTCACAATTCTGGTCATGGGGACAGGCTCCCTCAGAGGGTTTTGAAGGAAAAGGTTAGATGGCAGCAGCTAGAGGAGGAGGATTCACTTATCACATTGTTGAATCTGCTTAGTAACCAATCAGAGAAGCAAGAGTCATGGAAAGTCAGATGTAGAGCCTACGTCCAAGATTTGGTCTTTCTTTTAATCCAATGACTATATGTAATATCTGCTCACAGCATTTATTTGATGCTACGTCATATGATGTGGTTTAATTCTATTTAACACAGTAAATGCATGAGGAGCTTGTGTATCATTAATCACTGTATGTCTCTTTAGGTCTGTAAAAATAACCTCACACCACAGAAAGGATTACTCTGGAATTGACCACACAGTACAGTTAATCTTATTTTCCACCATTCTCTTTGCACTGAAGACAGCCACAAAATGGCTATCTTCGGATAAAATTATATGGTAGAACCTAGCAAAGCAGTGTGTATTTCAAAGTATTAGAGGAATTACTACTTCTGAGTATAACTGTTTTCTTTTGTTGTTTTTTTTTTTATTTCCCATAAAACAAGTATAACAGAAACTGAATTACAAAAAATAAGGGTCTGTTTCAAGAAGTTATTTAGAAATGTCTACTGAAATAAGGAAGTCTAATTCTAAATATTCTTGTCTGATGTCAATGAAACTTCTCAATTCACTTAAAAACAGGTCTACCTGGACCTTAGTGTCAAACTGAATGAACATTTTCACAGTGCCCCCATCAGGAATACCCTGCCCTATTAAATTAGTCTTCTCAACACAACAGGGCTATTTTTCTGTGGGGAAAACTAAGAATAAGTTTTTGCAGTTTTAATCTCTTTTTCTTTTTTTTTTCTTTTTCATTAAAGTAAGAAACTCCAGCCCACTAATCATTTTTAGTTATGCTTTGAATTCTTTACAATTCTAGAAAAGATTTTCTGGTATTGTGCACAGAAATATACGCATTGTTCTGCTATAGACTCAGTCTCCCTAAAGCCACTCAGAGATACTCTTTCTCATCATAAAGTTCTGTCCAGCTATATCTCATTTGCAATTCTTTAGTACTATTTCACTGTGGCTGCCTTCCAAATATCTTTTTATTAAATAGCAATACTTCAGATTATTGTACCCATACAGTATTACTTGCTTGTCCTTTTCCTATGCAGTTTCATTTTGCAGTTTCTTGTCTGGGTTTCTAATGTTTTGAGATCTCCTCATATTAATTTTTTTCTTTAACTGGTGCACATTACACCTTCCAATTCAGGATTATCTGTGAATTTAATTAATGTGCTGTATATGTCTTCTTCATGGAGTTGTATTATGAAGAAGACTTTGTTAAATTTAAATCTAGATTAAAATATTTCTGCTTTATCAACATGTATAATTGCCTTGGTGATCCGATAAGAAGTCCATCATAAAATTATATCTTTGAACAGTTGATAGACACTGCATATGCATGCTTTATTTTAAAAAATACAAATTTGGGCATGTTTGCATACATGTCCCTCTCCCACATGAATAAAATTTATACAATTAATGCTAACTTTGTTTGGTGTCAGAGAGATAACACAGCCACTACATAAGACATAGCAACACATGAGCAAATTATATGAAGCCAGTTTGAAAGAGTTGCTAAAAGTCATTACCGCTTTGCATTGCCTCACCTACTTGCCTGTATTGTAATCACACATTTTTAAGCATAAATAGTTTTAAAACATTGGCTAACTGAAATGACCTCAATAATGGCAGTCAATAGTGTGAATGGAATATTTGTTCAATTTAGAATACATTTCTACTTAGATTCTTCAATCAATAAGATATTTGTGATTAAAAAAAATATGCATCTACCTAAGAGCAAGTGAAAACAGAAGTCCTATCAGGCTATCTACGTTTCTACTATGAGGAGTGGCTGAGGAATCTATTTTGCTCTGCAATAATTTTGAAATATATTTTTGTCAGCTTCTAGCTGTTTATTTTATTACAGATAAAAATACAACATAATCCACAAACTAAGAAGCTCAGAAGCTAACAGTATTGATAGTCAGTATGGACTTGCCTAAACAGATGGCTTAACTTGGTTTAGGTATGACAATTTAGTCAGTTATTCTCCCTCCTCAGTAAATAGAAAAAGCAAGAAGAGATCTCTAGAGGACATTTCAGCAAATTCATTTTAAGTGTGATTTAACTCCCTCTGAAGTCACCTATCTCTTTCCATTGACTATAGGGCAGGCTGGAACAACTAGCTAACACTAAATGCCCAACTTGTCAAGTTTCAAAGCAAGGTGAGATGAGACCCCTTCCAGACATAGACATAGACTGAGGGCCATCATTGTATGCCCTATCCGATTAGCCCCATAGTAATTGTGCTTGCATTACATAGAATGACTGGGGAGATGGGAATTTGAGCTGATGACTTTATAAACTATTACAGAAGAAATCTTGGGAACACTCAGATTTTTTACAGGTCAATGAAAATTCTTGCCTGAACCTTCCAGAGGTGATGCAAAGTTATGCTACCCAAAATCCTACTCTGTGTCTAAACAGCACATTCTAACCCCTGGGTAACAACGATAACAGATGTTTATTATATTTAATTATCAACCATCAGCTCTTTGAACTTATCACCTTAATCTGTGAGCACCTGCGTGATGGATGTCAAAATTTCTGTAATTTCAACTTCCATCAGTCAGTAAGTAAAAGGTGAGCATTTGCTAGTGCTCATCAGTCCCTCAGGATATATACAAGTATCATTATGATTGTTCCTAATAGTGTTTTACACAAAATGAGGTGGGGTGAAAAAGGCATTCTGTGTTATTTTACATATATACAATGTCAAAATATTTATTTGAATAAGGCAAATTTTAAACATAGATAGATAATACCAGTAGAACATTTATTGCTATAGTTAATATTTGTGTAGTAATACAATTTTGCATATCCTTTTAAATGCTTTAATATTTTAGACTTGATCAAAAGCTTAGCTACAGTTGCATCTGAGGAAAGTTAAAGAAGCTATGAGAAAAGCAAAGAAGCTGTGAGGAAACTATAATCTACCCTCCTCTGTCATTTTTCTTTTAAAGTTCTGTCCACATCATATAGTAAAGAAATCATCTCTGAGACTAGAAACATAGAAGCCAGGTTTTTCCAACGCCATATGAAATCTCCTAAATTCTGCTCAGAAGTAGTGCTTACTAATTGAAACTCTGTGCCTAAAAACATGGATACGATGTCTTCAGGACTTGGCCTGCTAACACGCCAGTATTGGAGTCTAATATACCTGTATATAATATGCCTGTATTAGCATCTACCAACATTGCTCGGCCTCAGTGCATCAGTTCAGGTCAGAATCCTGGCGCCCCCTTTCATTGTGCTCTGGAAAAGCATTAGAAGGTGCTCAGAGCAGCCACCGAAAATCTCTTCCAGCAGTCCACTTCCACTGAGCTTGGACACAGAGTAAATACAATGCATTAGTGACTTTACCGCATAAAATATGATTTTTTTTTCTCAAAGAATTTTTATAAAGTAGGCCAGAATAAGGAAGCCGTTAGCATCAGAGTCCTCTGGGATGCTTTCAAGACATTATTTACTACAATGTTCTCTCAGAAGGCTACCCCACTAAAGAGATGTCACAGATGAGAGAACATCATATTCCCATACAAACACACGTCTGTGCACACACACACACACTCAGATCACAGATTAAGATTAATCATTGATATGAAAAAAATGCAATATTAGAAAACAGTACCCAAACCTTCTCCCTATTGTAGTAGGGACTGAAATACGTGTAGCCTTTATGATTGTCTATGTGTAAAATCTATATTGAAACTGCTGCTGTTGAAGAATATACTTTAACTAAAAGCTTTAATAAGTATTTTGATAAACACTCGTAGAATTCTCAATTTTTAAATTCATAATAAGAAGAAAATGCTTTATTTTTTTTAATATTTGTTAATTGGCAATTGTGGTGAGCGGAAAACTTTTTATCACTTATTATATCCACCCTAACCAAAAAATGTTACATAGTCATATTTTAAAGAGATGATAGGAAAATGTTTAGAAATCAAATTAATAAAAAATGAAATTTAGGTAATGACCTTATTGAGAAAGGAAAAAAGAACTGCTCTGCATGCAAGTGACTTTAACTTTCCATGCTTTTTGTGTGGGTGTGTTTGTGTGTGTCTATGTGTGCATGCGTGTGTGTTGTTTTTCTCTTGCAATTTCAGGAAAACATGAATGATTCCCCAGTAGAGTCATTCAATGGACACCTGAATAAGAGTGAGGGCTTTCTGCAGAATATCCTTTATCCAGGATCCATGGCTGCCCAGATTTCCTCTGTTCTATGTCCTGAAAAAGGCAAACAACTTCATCACTAATGAGTTTATTTCTCTAGCTTCAGAAAGAGGGTAAGATATCGCCTGGACCACAGGAACAAAAAAATCTTGAAAACATTGTTGGTACTTTGTAAGGTCATTAATAATTACATATCAATTAATTTTATGGTAATATTTCAGGTCAGGTGAAAATTATAGTGTCTTTCATTTTGTGTCAATGTCTGGGGACAAGTCAGGCAATTAAAAGTGTGACTAAAACACACTAATAAAAGTATAGGAAAAAGATACTCATTCCTTCAGTTATACCTTCTGTATCTTCAGAAGCAGCTCCTATGCTCTCATCAATTGCATAGCAGCCTAGTTTGCAAATCCCTTGTAAAAGTCCTATAGACCAAAAAAAAAAAAAAAAAAAAAAAAAAAACCATTAAAAACCTGTATAATATGATAAAACCATCCAAATCTCAATTAATATTGTGTAAAATGGTAGAAACACTGTTAAGATTTTTCTCAGATGTATTTTGATCTATTTTTTAGTATAAAAAGAAGAGAAAAAAAGTGCTTTTGTATTTCAGTCTCTGATCAGTTTACATAAGAAGCTGATTGTTATATTTACTATAACAATATAGCAATTTTTAGCAATTTATATTTATAGCAATTTTTGCTATAAATTTGCTATAAGCTATATTTGTATTCTATAGCATGGTCCATGCATTTTTGAGACCTTTCAGAATATTGTTTCTGTGTTGCTCAGTTTTTTGCATGTGTTCCTCAGTTCTCTGAGGATCCCCCAATCAATCTCAAAAGTAATCTCAAAACAAGTGACAGTGAATCTAAAGTTTTCCAGAGTACAGTTTACACTGGTAGTTATCTGAAAATAGCCAAGAGGATATACATAAATTTATAGCTTGAAATTTAATGTTTATTTTTTACAGTGACTGTACAATTTAAAATTATCATTACTATCAAAATTTTTTCTGCTCATCTTTCCCTGCTAATGTTGAGTCAGGGAGTTCAGAGTGTTTAATTGAAAACGGAGTGACAAGTCTAACAGTCTGATTGAAAACCAAGCAGAGTCCATGGAAAGACTTCCATTGGCCTCACTCAGTTTAGCAACCTGTACCAAAAGCTGGATAAAAGATAATTATTAGCATTTAAAATTCCTCCCCATCACCTAATATCACACAATCCTAGTTAGCCCTTCTTGCCTAAGAAACTAATCTCATTTTCCCTTGGTTTTGCTAACATTATTTTTAGAAAGTAATTATATTATGGCAAGGAACATTTTCCTTTATTAAAAATAAAATCTCTCAGACTTATTAAACACAGGAAGAGCAGAACATCAGTGCTGGATCCATGCTGCAAGAATTGAAATTAAGTCCTTTCCCAGCCAGCTCCCATACTTGCTCACTCCTTTTTCACTCAACAGCCTGGACCATCAAAGCATTTACACTGCTTGTACAATCAAAGCTGGCGAACTGCACCGCCCTTGAACTGCAGAACATTCAATATAAATTTTTAATAATTTCTGTATCCCCAGATGTAAAATGAATATGCCCTAATTGATATGATCATTCTAGTTGTGCCTAAGAGTTACTAAGAGTAAATGCACATCTTTCGCATATTATTTGCCCTCAGAATCAGCTCCTGGCACTTAAGAGTTGGTACACCTTCAGCAGAAATAGGCTGTGTTTCAGCATACACTCAGGGCACGCATTCTTGTCATGTAAGTAAGTTGCCCCTCCAGTGACACATAACACATTTAAGCCTGAGGGATTTCACCACTTCCTCTGAGCATCATGCTTTTCAGAGGCAACTTCACTCAGAGGTGCAATGGGTTCACCTTGGGCTTTCTGCTTCTACCCAGTGCTGGACATCTGCATAAGAGTGTGCCCGTGTATAAAAGAACCTTATTAATTTGTACTGTGGCATGGGAAGACCCATTGTAAACGGCAAGGTAAACAAATCAGTTGCAGATCTGAATTTTATTCATTTCTTTTCTAACTACCATTTGTTTTCAGCTATTTATGGTAACCATCATTACATTGTTATTACTGTTAGCCCTGTTGCTATAAGTCAATCCTTAAAAAAAAGAAATCAGTGCTTTCGTTAAATGGATATCTTATTGTCTAGAAATAGACAAGGACTAATTAATGGAGGAATTCTTTATATTATTTTACATAGGTTATTTTTCCAAAGTCATTTGCAAAATGAATGTTCAAAATGTGTTATTCATACGTCATACACTGACACATGCTTTGGAGTATAACATGTAAAGTAGTCTCTTCTTAATAATATTACGTCTCAAAAAATCTCTTACTAAATCTCTATTGGGATGTAAGGAAGGAGGTAGATAATGCTTTAGACTGAAAGCTTACTTCAAAACACAGTTGATTTAGGAATTTCCCACTCACAAACATATACTCTTCTATGTATAAATGGAATACTACACTGTGATCAACAGTCAGCACAACCAACAGCCAATTTTTTAAGTTTCGCAAATATTATTTAGTCTTTGAACTAAAAAGGCATTCAAAAATATATTATTCTGGTAACTATTTTTCTCTTCTGACTATTAAAATAACTAGTCCTTTTGCTTGAATTTTTTTCTATTAGGTATATGTCAAGTTAGATTGACCTGCTGTTACCATTATTTCCCATTCCATTGTTCTCAGTACCATTCACAAAATTTTAGTAAAATAACCATTTCCAAAGACAGTTTTCACACTGACTGTTGCTTCTGAGACCTGTTGGTCATCTAGTTTAACACCATGTGATATTGACATTGTATACAGCTGTGGAGTTCTTTATTTATATCTAGGAGATATTCAGTTATTCACATTATCAGTCTAAATATGTAGAGTTACTGTTCTCAAACACACTTATGTTATCAGAGAAACCAGGTTATTTTAATGAGACTTATTGCCTAAAAATACAATGTTCACCTTCTTTGATCATGTCCTTAGCTTAAAACACTTTATAAATTGAATCCTGCATCATTTTTTCCATTATCTTGCTGCACCTGGTAACAGATTATTTTGACATTCACCCAATATCAGCAATCTCAATTATTTAGAATCTCCCAAGGACTTCTATATTTAATAAATATTAATAATGTCAGTCCACAGACATCATCAGATAGTTCTTCAAGTATTCTTGCCTGTAAAATGTGCAGACATCTTTAAAACATTCCTAGGCAACTAATGAGCTGGAAAATACTTCATTCTGCTGCATAATGCTGTTTCTTTGCAAACAAACACTCTCATTTGTTGAACACTTGTGTCTTCTCTATCTCCCTATTAATAATTTTGTCCTTTCCAATTAAAGATAGGGCAGTAGTACCCTAGGCTTGTTTCTTTCTCTCAAATTATTTATTTCCTTTCTTCCTATTACTGCAGTTTCCTTTGTAAACTTTATTTAAACTTTACTTTATCCTGTGTACCTGTGCAAACTTTATTTAAACTTTACTATATTTACTATATTTAAACTTTTTTATCATTTCATTAAAAAAGCTCTTTCCTTCAATGTTCTTAACTTCTCTAATTTTCTCTACAATTTTTGATTTATTTACTATCTTCCCTTCTAGTCTGTTATTTCATTTGAGAAAAAAAAATACAGATATAGTATATGTCCTCATATTAGTCAAAAATAATTGGTATAAATTAAAAGAACTGAAAATCACTTTCTTTCTTTATTATTATCAGTGACGGGGCAAAAGGTGTAAAAAAGGTGCTTCATCCATTTTCTTCATAGAAGGAGTTTCTCCTGAATCCAGGGGAGCACTTCCCGCAGTGCTAGCCTTCCCTGGAGTTTTGAATCTTTTGAGTTCCCGGAGGCCTAGGGACTCAAACTTCATTCAGTACGTTCCCTCTGAGATTGACATCTTCCTCTTTCTGAATCTATTTCTCACCCCAGTTCACAAGCTAGAGTTTGCTAAATGTCAAAAACAAATGGAGTGCTTAATTTGCAGGCCCCAACTTTTATCACAGAAAAAATATAATACTAGAGTTCATAAGCCAAATAAGATTTTTCCTCACAAAGTCTGTAGTTTATTCACATGGATAAATGATCAATCCTTCTCAATATGTATGTAGATGAGATCTACTCTGAGCCCCTCAGGCTATGCCCATGATATCAGGAAATTTTCTTTTTAATTGAGAATTACATGGCAACGGTAGTTAAATTCTGTATAAGCATCATCTCTTAGGGATGATCAGTGATTTCAAAGAAATCCACTACTAGTAGAACCATAATAAGACAATTCAAACAGCTATAAATGTCTTATTGACTTTGATTTGCTGTTTTTTTTAGTAAAAAAACAACGGATGCTTTTCTGATACAATAGAAGGAAAATAGGGATGCACCCCAGAGTCCTGCGTGAGCTGGCGGACGTCGTAGCCAAGCCGCTCTCCATCAACTTCGAAAGATTTTGGAGAACGGGGGAGGTGCCAAAGGACTGGAAGAAGGCCAATGTCACACCAGTCTTCAAAAAAGGCATGAAGGAGGATCTGGCAACTACAGGCCAGTGAGCCTCACCTCTGTCCCCAGAAAGGTGATGGAACAGTTTGTGCTGGCCATTGTCTCCAGGCACATGGAGGGGTCAGTGGGAAGAAATATGCATCATCATGCATAGCATCTCCTAGGAAAGAGTTCTGGTGAACTTCCGGTGAAAAACTTTGGGTACTGACAAATTGTCACAACATCTTCCTGTCTTCTTCTTGAGGAGTAGAGGTAGCACAGGATCAGAGGGTGATAATCAGCAGTGCGGAGTCTAGTTGGAGGCCTGTGTTGAGCAGTGTCCTCCAGGAGTCAGTCCTTGGTCCAGTCCTGTTCAATTTGTTCATCAATGACCTGGATGAAGGCACAGAGTTTCAGCAAGTTTGCAGATAATGGGAAGCTGGGAGGAGGAGCTGACACCCCAGAGGGCTGCGCTGCCATCCAGAGGGACCTGGACAGACTGGACAACAGGGCAGTGATAAACCTCATGAAATTCAACAAGGCCGAGTGCACGATCCTGCACCTGGGGAGAAACAACCCCAGAGGAGCGTCTCCAGCAGGTCGAGGGAGGTGATTCTACCCCTCTACTCAGCCCGGGTGAGGCCACATCTGGAGCACTGTGTCCAGTTCTGGATCCCACAGTACAAGAGGGATGTGGAGCTGCTGGAGAGAGTCCAGCGCAGGGCCACGAGGATGATCAGGGGCCTGGAA
>JAWLRI010000223.1:542578-613477 GCA_034781795.1 Crypturellus tataupa
GTGTGCAGGGGGGTTGGACTAGATGACCTCTAGAGGTCCCTTCCAACCTTAGGCATTCTATGATTCTACGATTCTATAATTTGGACAGTCTGTTGAATCTGGATGCACCAATGTTTACATCACCTGTGTTTATGAACAGTTGCCTTTTTCATTATAAACCTTCAGAAAGGTTTGCATATCTTGCATCCTGCCTGTTGTTGTTTATGGCATTCTCAGAGTTGGATGTATTTGAATGAAACATAGGAGAATAAAGAATTAGAATATATTTTCTAAAAAGTCTTTATTTAACATTCTTTTAGCAATGGGCATCCATTTTCTTGCAGTTTCAGACTTTCACCAAAATCTTTGTAAACCTGGCATCTAATCATTAAATGATATGAAACAGATGATAGGAACAAAGGACTGTAAAACAATCCTAATTTCAGATAAGATATATATATAGGAAGTATGGTATGTGATGTGGAGCCTCCTTATGTTGGACCCTCATGCCAATAGGGGAAACCCCACATCCCAACAACTATTGCTGAAGCCACTGTAAGGGAAGGATTTTATTTCCATTCAAAATAACATATTTCAGAGGTATGTTACCAAGCAATGCAGCACCCCTTGTCTCCCTAGGAATTACTTCTGTGCTTCATGGTCATGTTTAAGAGTTGTGACTGGGCAAACAGGGCAAATGTCCAGCGTGTTTAGTATTCCTGGGAAGAGGCTGAGGACAGCTAGTTATTTGTCAACTAGAACTTTAGTTCTTACAAAGGTTACAGTAAATTAACAGAAAATGTGTTGCAGCTTGAGTCTGTTCCATCATACTTCAGGGTAATATAGATGTTTCAATTGCACAATCAATGTGCTGGAGCTGTAAATTATTTTAATATTATTAAAATTGCCTGTTTTCTCATACATAACTATCTGGAAAGTTGTGGTTTTTTACTCAAATTTTCTACGCTGGGTCTCAGCCCAAAGGTTAATATTTTTAATTTCCTTTTTGATAAATGTATGAAAAATCAGCTCATTACCTTTACCTATGCAGGGATTTAAAAAAAAAAATGTATAAAGAACTTAGATGTTTTATGTATGCAAAAAGCTGCTGAACTTTCAAAGCTGAAATTTGGTGGGTTGATAGAGTATTAGTCTCCAGGCTAATTTGCAAAAATGAAATACTAACAAAATAAGAGTAAAAAACTTCTAAAAACACTTATGCAATGTGTTAGTTACTTGTTGAAAATTTATCTGTTAATTCTGACTTTTCCAATTAGCTTATAATTATCTTACTATTTATCTGTATTCAAAGGCATATGTAAGAAATCATTCTTGTATACCAGTACAAATATGCCTGCTTTCCCTATTTCAGCCAGACACTTTCTGGTTCATAATAACAATGTATGTTCCTAAGTAAACTGATTTTTAGTAATATTCATAGTGTTCTAACTTTACCTGTTATCTTTCCTCCCTGGGAAAAATAAATCTGAGATTCAGAGGTTTTCCATCCTGGTGATTGCCTCTGGGCACCACTATAGCC
The DNA here is from genome assembly GCA_034781795.1 of Crypturellus tataupa. NCBI lineage: Eukaryota > Metazoa > Chordata > Aves > Tinamiformes > Tinamidae > Crypturellus > Crypturellus tataupa. The sequence continues at coordinate 544,098 of JAWLRI010000223.1, forward strand.
CTTCATCCTAGAATTGTTAAATTCCACCATAGTGCTATAAGTTCAGGAAAAGATCTAAAGAAATCATCTGCTGCTGCAGGTAGGAAACTAACTTCTCATTCAAATATAAGCAGTTAAAAAAGATGTTTCTCACTCCCTTTTTCAGACATTAATTAAGATACAGAGAAGAGCAGTGAAAAACTAAGATTCAGTAGCCAACAGGGCGGTGAGCACATAAAGTTAAAACATAAGAATAACTGGTAGGCAAAGAGTAACTTGTCAAGAACAACATGTACACAGACTGTCCAAAGTCTTGCAGGAAGTCTGTGGGCTCCAGAAATCGGACCAAGGTGCCTTCCTTGTCCAGAGGTTTTACTCAGTGGATCCTCCTAGGTCCTTTACTAGTACTAGTACAGTAGTCTACCCTAACTACTGCCTCCTTCTCCAGATATACAAGGTATCTATACACAGAGGCTCATAACTACTCTTTCTTCTCTTAAAGATTTACACTAACTATAGCCTGGTGAAGTTGGCCATTCTGGTTACTCTAAAAGGGCTGTTCACAATTACCTTCTCTTCTCTTCAAATATCTCCCATTCCTTTGAAATAGATTGGGCCACGAAGCTTTCCTCAGGCTCTCTATGCAGAGGTTAGCAATCTTAGGTATGCTAGTTTTTTGATTATTTTTTATTATGTAATATCCAGTGTAGGCAATATGAAACATAAAAGATTTCTATAAAACTTAGACATAGGTGTAGCTTCGCAGAGAAATGTATTACCTGCAATGTATATTTCCTTCGTAACACATGACCTGAGTCTGTGCTTTTATCTTTTTTTATCTTTTTTTTTTTTTTTTTTTAATGTCTTTACAGGACTGAATATACAAACCTTACCGGGACACAAGTACAAAACATCATGGGATTTATCTGTCCAGCCAGCAAAATATTTAGACACATAAGAAAGGAAACAGGTTCAGAGAAGGCACCTGAGTAAAAACTATAGGCTTGAGTCAAAATTGTAAAAAAAGTTTCAAATTCTGCTAAAAATCAATTCATGATTTTCTTTTCCAAAATCATCCTTCCTCACAATCATCTGTTAATTCATTCTTGAATGTCTTCATTTCATTTACATACCATAGACTTTCTCACAGTTTGAAGTTACCTAAAATAGTTATTATGTCTTTGGGCAAAAATAGGAAGGCAGCAGCAGAAAGAAAAGATTGCGTGCATTTAGATCTCCTCTCCTACTGAGAGAGAGATTATATGTCTGGCTTCATAAGTATCCAGAGTGAGACTAGATTAAGGCAGTGGTGTCCTGAGACCTCCCTAATTTTGCTTGATGCCTTCCAACTTACTTGTCTAATAGCAATACTGAATTTATCCCAATGTGTCTGATTTCACTCACTGTCACTAATGGTTGGTGGAAGCAGGTGTAAGCACTCACAGTCTTCAATGCTCTATTTCTGACAATAACTTTTCCAAGGTCATGCCTCATAACTTTAGTTTCATGAGTGGATTCTGATGTTGCATTCCTTGATTTCATGTTGTACATACAGAAATCTACAGCCATCTGACACTTTAGAGAAAGACGGCCTTAGTCACGGTATTTTCCCAGAAGTAAATTAGGTCTAATAATTCTTGCCCTTCTCACAAAGATCTTGCTAGACTTAATTAATTAATGTTTCCAAAGCACTTTGAGATCTCTCTATTACTAAAAGTGTCCTGCTAGTCCACTTCTCTTAGCGACTCGATACTGCCAGAAGCAGTGTCTTCTGTCAATTATCAACAGGCAGGCAGCCAAAAGGGCAATGACAGGTATAGAATCTGCACTGGAAGAACTAGAACAAAAAAAATCTTACTGAAGAGTCCGGAGGAAAATGCAGAACTGGGGAGAAGACAAAACAGGGAAGGGAGGAGTAAAGCACTTTCTCTCCTCTTTCTTCCTAATTTTGCCTGATTCCTTTGCTCTACCATGTCTCTCCTCTTGCTTGTCCATTTTCCTCCAAAATTTATTTTCCTTCCACCTTATGCTATAGAGTACATGTAGAAGATCAGGAAAACGAGTAGGATGTTGTTAGTTAGAATTACTTATGTTTTAATCACAGGTTTTTCACTGGCTTGCTGGGGGCGGGGGCTCATTTTCCCTCCTCGTCTGTATTCACCTAGGCCAAATGCAAAGCTCATTGAAGTCAATGACAGCCTATCCCCTGATTATGAAGAATTAGGCCCCTGTGCACTCTGTGGCACTGCTAAAATTAATTTACTAGTGTCTGTAGAGCCCTCTGGAAAAATAGGAATAAATTGCTATCCAAGGAGAAACTGGCATTATTATTTCCTGGAGAGCTGATTGCAGATTTGTTCTTTTGTCATCAAACTAGGCATGCAACTGGAATGCCAGCGCAGGGCGCTGTGCCAGTCCCAAAGCAACAGAGGAAGAGTTGTGATTCCTTTTCAGTTAACAAGGTTTAGGATTTGCTTCATCAAAATTACCTTGACAAATGCATTGTTTATGGAACGATGATTACATGTCCAGCAGTAGACAAGGCAGGTAGTAAAACAGTTCTCCTACAGCACATGTAAATGACACTACACTGCATGCTGCTCCCCGTGGCCAAATGCTGCACTTGGATGCAGTCCCACTAGGATTCTTTGTGGGTACAGCCACAAATCATGAGCTGCAAAATCACAATTTAACTATATCACCTTTGCTAAAGGCAACCAGGAATGAATATCAAAGGTAAATTATACATAGCCTCACTGATGAGGTATATTCCACTCTATAATCTATAAACATCATAGAGTAGTGCTGCCTGAAACTTAATCATTCATCACTTTCTGCTACAAGTACATTGTTGCATGTCTTCAGCTACCCCAAAAAGAATTTCAAAAGATTGCTGGAACTGCCAGGTTTCAGGGACCACATTCACACACTTGTTGAATCAGCAGCTGTGACAGCAGGGTTCTAGTCCTAATGGAGCCTCCCCTCCTGCATAAGAAGCACTACATCTCTCTGCAAAATCAGGCACTAACACTGCCTTTTGCTGCTAGCAAAAGTGTAGCCAAAGCTGGGGCATCTCGAAGGCTGCCAAGGAGTACCTAAGAAGGACAATTCCCTCTCCCTGTCCAGGAATGTGAGCAACGTGGGTTCCCCCCTGCTTTCGACTTGGGCAAAGCAAGGAGAATAGCAGAAGTGATCATCACCTCCCTTGAATGCTTCAAACATTATCGCATGGATTATTCAGTCTCGACAGACTTCAAAAAGCCTGTGTCATCTGTCAGGAGCAGCTTCATCCTTCCCCACGTGCCAAGCAGCACTGTTGTTTTGTAATGAACAGCTTCCATCGGAGCGCATAATTTCTCATCCTGCCTGACTCTGCTGATCATTCTTGTAATTAAGTCTCTTTTGATTCTCTTTGGCAGCACACCATCTGCACAAGAAGGCACACCTGGAAAGCAGGTTTCCTCTGGTTTTGCTACCCTTGATTAAACCCTGTTTTAAAGCAGGGAACCTTAATCAAAAGAATTGCCTCACTGGAGGTAGCTGTGCCTGTCTCACTTTTGTTACAAATTCCCTCCAAAGGCTACAGGATTTGGATTTGCATGACAATTTCTAGAAAAGGGCCCGCTGTGGAGGGGTAATATTTTCAGAGGATTTTAACCCTGAAGAAAAAAAAGAATCAAATAGAATGAATTAAAGAGCAAAATAATAGGATTCTATAGAAAATTCATAGGTTTCTATAGTAATTACTATGGAAACTGATAGAATTTATTAAAAAATTATTTGCTTTTTGTAGTATTCTTTTATAACTCTTGCAAGAATATCATTCCTGAATGAGTTCAAGAAAATGTAATAAGAAATAGCCGCCACTTAATGAAGGGCAATTTTGAAGTGACACTGCCCTCAGAATTTTAGGAACCGGAGGCCAGGTCTCTGCTGCATGCCTTCTGATGCACAGCAAAGCCAATGCAGAGTGAGAAAAAGGAGAAATGGATTTTTATACTTAGCTGTCTTTGATGGGGTGGGTAAGGGAAGGGAAGGGATGATCAAAAAAACTTCTATTGTGCTAATTTGGGTTGAATTACATGCAGAGAACAGATCCATGTGGACCCATATATATATATGAAATATACATACCTTCCAAACATGTGCCAGTGCTTTGCCCCAGCCCATTTCTGAACAAAATGAGCCCTCACTGACAGCCTAATATTGAGCCACATGCTGGTGCTCCTAACTTATTACAGATCTCTGATGGTTTCCGGTAGACTGCAACAAAGCCCCGTGTCCCTGTACCTGTTAGCAAAATGACAGGCTGCTTCCTGCCTCTGATGTCCCAGCATGACCTCTGCACTGAGTGGAAAAGTCAGGAAATTTTGCATTTGCCTTGGGAGAATACTTTTCCCTGGTCATTTACAGTAGCCCAAAGTAACTAAATAGAAAGACTGAGACAGGAGCCAATGGATAAAAAAATAAAACTGAAAAACAAAATACAGTCTCTGAAATGATGAAATTATAGAGAAAGGAGTGTTTTCTAAGTCTGCAAATAGTTGGTGCCTTCCAGTTTGAACTGTGTAACAGCAGCGGTACACCTTTAAAAAGCAGCAATAAAAAACCACTTAGTTTACTAAATAGTACACTTTTCCACCCCTGATGAAAGGCTGCTTCTTATCACACAGATATCAAGGCAGCCACCTAATGGTACTAATTTCAGACCCTGCTGCTGTAATGTTTAGCACATGGGATACAAATTACAATGGACTCAAAACAGCTAGTGGTACATTTGAACACGGAATAATACTAAAAAGTTGATTTATTAGCTTCTGAAATGTGAGTGAGAATTTTTATAAAACACTTGCTAAGACCTGGTAAGAATCTGTAGCACTGATAGCTTGGGCTTGGCAAGACCGAGAAAGGTAACACCTGAAAGACCTTGTCACACTCTCAGTTGGATTTATACCATTTACATGGTGTGTAGTTCACATTCATAGCAGTGTGGGTTGCTCTGTTTTTCACCCTTTCAGTCCTTCCCCTGCAGTTACCTCTTAATGTTTCCTCTTTACCCAATTTACATCTTAGAAAATTTACCTATAAAAAGCACAATTAGATCTCCATCTCCCACTTCTGACATTATTTTTTCATGTTTTTTGGGGTACATTCTTAGAATATTCTTTCCTAGTTAATCTTTCAGAAGCAGAATGACCTGCTCACTAAAATTTGACTTCAGTGTAGAAGAAAAGGAAGTTTTCACAGTACTGACTCACATGATTATTCTTTTTGTAGAGCCTGCATAAGCTGGACAAGCTAGTGAAAAGTATCACTGCTTCACATAAAAACAGTTACTCTGGGTTAAGAAAATGCCCAAGTTATAACACCAGCACTTGTAGTATCATATCTTCTAAACCTGCTGTGACTTAGCACAGCAGTGTAAACACCAATTTCTGCTGTACAAATAATTGTGCAGGTAGTGCAGTACCGCCTGGACAATATCTGGCAGTTACAATTATTACCCAAACATAAAACACATTTTTTTTTGTGTGTGCACGTGCCCATGGTGATTGCAAAAATCCATGCAAAATTGCTTTAAAGCTTCGATTGTATAGAGAACTTTATTCGGTTTTCCTTGCAATAGCAATAATACTAAAAAAATAGTCTTCATTTGGCTACACACATTGCTAACTAGTAAATGGGAAAGTTGTACACCAGACTTTACATACTATTAAACCATAAAAAATATAGACAGTAAAGACTTAAGGTTTTGTGAAGGCCTTCTACTGCTCAAGCTGCTAAAACACCATCTTCTCTGAGTCACGCTAAGATGCCTCCTGTAAACTGTTTCAACCAACCAGAAACACTCTTACCATTGGGTCATGCCAGGAGAGGACATCTTCCTTATCCATTTAACAGCTATTTTTCCTAACAAAGAAGCCACAATTTGAGCTTTACCATCCAAAAGAGCACAAAATAAAAAGAGGTAAAAGACCTTTGTGTCTTTTGAAAGCCATTCTGATCTGATAATGGTACACAAAAAACTGAATGCTTTTTTTCAGGATTATCCTTTTTCTTTTCCCCTCAGGAAACCACTATTCTTCAATTCACACATGTTTGCATTCAACACAATCTTAGATGAATACAAAGTTTCTGATCATGTCTTGAGGAAGGAGTTTTCAATTTAAATTTGAGTCTTATTCAGTTCATTTCCCCACTCCTGGTTTAACTTTATCTCCCTGCTGATTTTGCCATGGTTCTTAGTGTAGCTCTTGTTAGAATTAGAGTCCTGGTATCCAGTCTGGTTTCCTAAGGAAGGGTTGCATAAGAGAGGGTGTCACCAGGTAGTGGCCATGTTATTTGGCTGCCATTCCCTAATACCTTCTGAATTCATTGATCAACTTCAACCAAATATGAAAAAAAGGCTAAAAAAAGAAGATTTAATGATCAATTCTATAGAAATAAGTAAGTAGACACACAACGAAGAGCAGTATCCTCTTAAGCATCAAAAGTTACATCTATGTTGGTAGGTGGTATAGCTCAATAGGAGCTAAAAACTGGTGCAAGATTTTGTACTAGCTCTAATTTGACCCTCTAAACTGAACGTCTGTTAGAAGCTCAGGAAATTGGATGCAGTCCTGAATCACCTTTTTTGGGTTCTGTTTCACCAAAAGTAATGCAGTTCGCATACTCTGCAATGCAAACCAAAGCACAGCAAATGGGGATAATTATAAAATTAGCCTCAAAAGCTACCGTGCTAACATAGATCTACCCAGGAAAACCTATCACAGGCACAAACCATAGGAAAACAGTCTTCCTTGTTCTATTGCAGGTTGTTTTACTGTAGCATTCAACGGTTTTGTGAAACACTAGGCCAAAAGTGATGGTCTCCTTCCAGCATTTCATACTAAACCCTTAGGGTTGAACATATAAACTTATAGGCCACAGGAGCAGCGAGGTACCAAAGCGATACCTCACCAGAGAGGTTGATAAGTCCTCCTACATAAAACCAGATAACCAACTAATAAGAATGGGACAATACAATGCAGGGTTCCATCTAGGGTAACACATAGATAGGAATACTAACTTGCATTGCTCTTTCTGCAAAACAAGTGGCATATGAAAATAGTAGAAAATGAAAAATGCACATATTGTTCCTGAAGCAGGACTATCGAGAAAATGAATTAATAGAGGAAAGGACTGGGTATTCGATTCATACTCAAAATTGTGGAATTTTATCCCAAAAATTTAGGAAATTAATGTCAATATAAAGCCTCATTATATTTCTGAGAAGGAGACTGTAATAGCTAGTAGACTTTCTAATTGTGGCAGTCGAATTAGGAGCTTTCTTAAATCTCCTGTTCATTTGATATAAAGGGGCGACTGACCCACAGGCAGATGATTGTTTCCTTCAAAACAAGCTCTGGATTCATCCTTAGAGAGAGGCAAAGAAGTTAAAAAATTAGTGATTCACTTTTCCAGCCATGCTGATTTAGTACCAAGTATGTTCTAAGACGTGATGTTCGCACTTCTAAAAAGGTTGATGTCAGTGGTAGTGGCCACTTAATTGGTCTTGCTTCCCTGCCGCGTCCACTGTCCCTCTAATAAAAGATATGGTAAGCAGCTATGCCTTGCAGTCAAATGGTCAGGCAAGCTATAAAACAATCTCCAACAAATAGCCATTTATAATGAAGGAAAAATAAGAGCGAAGCTAGGGAGACAGACTGACAGCTCAAAGGCTTATGAGAGAATGAACTTTAGCATATGGCAAGAAGCTGAAGGAAGCCATGAGGTAAAAGAATAAAGACTGCATATTCTGTTGTCGTTATTTCCTATCATAAATAGAAGCTACTGATTTTTCTCTGCAGATTTCACCTTCATTGGCAATGCAATGTGAGTGACATTATAAAGCCAAGATGCATTAATGGTTTAAACTTCAAAAAGACCATTAATACCTTAAGCAATCTGTGAATTAATGAGATAGCGTCTGCATAATTTTTGTTGTTGTTGTTGTTTCATGTCCTGCTCTTTAATGCTGCATTGTTGGACAAGAAAGATTCATTCTGAAGCACAGAATGAGTCCTTTCTCCCCGGTGCAGGCAGAAGCTACTGGCTTCTTCCATGTTCTGCCTAGACTCGACAGTAAGCTATTACACAAAGCTTGAAAAGATCATATGAATATAGACTTCATAATAAAGATACCTTCACTATAACACAATTATCATAATGAATAAGAGTAAGGAATGGTAATACAAAAGTATTTTTAGAGATTAGTAATAAATATTTGGGGATTGAAAGAGAATAATTTCAACTAAATTAGATCAAGTACATAGTTTATGTAAAAGGAATCTTAAAAAAATGTGTTATGACAATACAACAGCTATGAGCTATTATGGTTGCAATAATTCATATATAAGATTAGGTTCAAGTTGAATGAGATGGTACTTATTATATGTATAACAAATAGAACCATGTTCTAATTATAGTGTAATTACGCTGGAGATAATTTATGTGTGGTAAAAGATCATACCCCACTATTTTTATCACAGATGTCTGTTTTGGCTATTTGTCTTTGGGATATGATACATATTTTCCGATTTCTTGGGCAGTGTAAAAGAAGGAAGGACCTCTTTTTTCACTTGCAGGTGTTAAAGAGAGATAAATAAAAATAATACAAAGAAATAATCAGTGTCAAATCACCATTTTCATTTCACTGATGTAATGAGAGTTGAGGTTATATCTTCCTTGATTTTAGAGACACTCACAAATAAGTGCTCACTGGAACTGGCCAGAGAGTGGAAGCACTTTTTCTTTACTGCAGCAGCTTTCCATTTTTCAGCCGAGCAGTGAAACCAGCATGAAGCTGCAGGTTGGATACCTTGAGACTAGTGAATGGACAGAGAAAATTGACTTGATATGGCTTATTAACAGTATTGAAACCTCACAGTAAGCATTCGTTTTCTTCAACACAATAAGGATTTTTTACATTTATTTGGTGGAGATACTTAATTCTCTCACTTACAGTGGCTTTTCCACAGTGACTACAAAAGCTTTTGTGGGAAATTCCGTCTGTTTGAACAGGATAAAATAGTAGCAAAGTGTGCAAAGAATATAAGCATCAGATCAGAAAGATGCTAACAGTTATTCATTTGAGGATCAGACAGAACCAAGTAATCTAATATGATGCAATTTTTACTGTGACTTTCTTCTGTGTGACAAGTAGTATGCAAAAAATAAGCAAAGCACCTCAAGTATCCAAGAAAACTGCCAGCCTCTTTCATTTACATAGAAACTTGACTTTGGTGGAGTTATCCTGATTTATGCTACCTGAGGATAAAGTACTTTACAGTTTAACAATTTTTAGAGATGTAAATTTGAAAGCTAGAAACTGTCAGTGCTGGTTGGATGGACAGGGATGGGTGACTTGCATTTCTTAACACATCATGGATATTCGGTGATTCTTTTTTTTTTTTTTTTTTTGTATAGGTAGACTTTGATCTTTTGTCTTTCAAGGCTTATTTAGTGCTGCTACAATAACTCCTCATCGGCAAACAAAGATGGAGAAAGAACAAAGAAGTGAGCCGTGCCTGGGCTATGCCACAATGTGATGGAAGCATTCTTTACTTGCACATCTCTACAGAGCGGAGATGATTAGGAAATCACTATTTCGTCCTTTGTTCTGCCTTGCTTTTACCCATTCACTGCAGGATTAATTATTTGAGTTGTTCTTAAAACACTTTTCTTTTACATTTCCTTATGCTTCAATTATAAAATGTGATGCCCCCCAACTATTTTCACTTTTCAGAATATGAAAACTTAAAATCTTTGATTTCAAAATCATACCTGAAAAAAAATCTATAGATTTTTTTTCTCCTCATTTGAATTAGAACATAAAGCCATGTTGTAACATATGTGTATATACTGTGTATATATGTGCATATACTGCGTGTAATACATGTATATGCGTCTTTTTCATGCCCACAAAATATTAGACTAGGTCTAATACAAAAAGTGTTTCTAGATAAGATACTAAACCAGTAGAAAACAAAGGAATAAAATTCATGTTGCCTAATAAAAGCTGGATCCGTATTTCTGACCTCACAAAATCACATAGAATCACACAACAGTTTAGGTTGGAAGTGACCTCCAGATGTCAGCTGGTCCAACTCTTCCTCTCAAAGCAGGGACAGCTTGGAAGTTAGATCAGGTTTCTCCAAGTCACATTTTTATACATCTTGTATGGGAATCAAAAAACAATGTTGGGAAGTGTAAAGGTTATCTGCTCCACCCCCTTGTGCTGACAGAGCGTTAGCTATAGCTAGACTACTTCTAATCCACCCTGTCTAATTTATTCCTGGAGAAATCCCACACAAAGATTTTTTCATTATTTGTATAGCTTCTTTCAGTGCTTCACTGTCCATGCAAATAGAATGGAAAAAATATTATTTAAAATTAGGATTTTTATTAGTGTCTGTACTTGTCCCACAGTACACACAGAATGAACAAGCAACTCATACTTTCATTATAACTTGTAATATTGGGGAAAGATAATAGTTAGCCATTGACCCAAGAATTATAACATATCTGATAAAAGATAGAACTAAGGGTTATAAATTACTTTTTCCTCTGCATTTCTTCCTTAATTATTAAGAGAGTTGGTAACAAAGATCTGTTGAAGAAATCTTCCAAATTTCCCAGCTCACTTTTCAAAGCATAGATAAGGCTGAGACAGAGTTCAGTAAATGATTTCCATACCTAAACCAGCTTTGAGTTTCAAAAATTTCCATAGAGAAACCATTAAAAAAACAGACTGTAAATTCTTTTTAAAAATCTCTAAATAAGATTTTTTAAAGAATTTAATAGAATTCAATTTACAGGAAAAGGAAAAAATATATAAGAAAGGAATAAAAAAAGTGAAAAGAGCATTTTAATTTATCTTTAGCGCCTTGAAGACCAGGTCTTGCACAACTGACTACTCAAACTGGAAGTAAAACACAGTGCTTGTGTCTGATAACTCTAGCAACAAGTTGATCGTAAATTAGCCACATTCAAATACCTATTTTGCATATGCAGAAAGCTAGTGCTCATGACCCTGTGAGTTTTCTGAGTCTTTTATTAAATGAATTTCAGAAGATGGATTCTACTGTCTCATTAAAAGAAAAAAGAAAAAAAAAGCCTGTTAACCCAATGTGAAATGAAAAGACAATATCTGAAAAGAAATTAATCTCTCCCTTCACTCAGAAAAAATGACACTCATGAGTAGCCCAAATACTGGTCATTGTTTTTCCACAAATGCTAACTTTTTAAATAAAATAAATTACATTTAAAAAAACCTACAATATATTTTTCTTACAGTGTAGAATGCTTCACTAGTCATAACATTGAAAAAACTATTATATCTTTGTTGATGGATTAACTAATCTTAATCCTTCAACAAAAATTTTTCTTTGCAATATATTACTAGACTCCTGAGGCCTGATCACATCTCTGTGCCTTGTAACTCTAAGAAAAGCACATCATGATGATCAAGAGAAGACTCTTAAGAAGTTTCAGACCTCCATGGCATCTGAAATAGGAGCAGAGTCTTTCTCCTCAATGGCTTGACTGCTTTTTACCTGCCAGATAACAGTATCATGACAGTTCTGTTGCATAGGATGTATTTCTTATGTCTCTTAGGACAGTGACAATATATGTTACTCTAAGGAAATATTCAGTATAAGGTCGACTCAAAATTGTACTCTATACTCCATCTCTTTTAGAGTATGAACAATCCAACTTCCCACAGTTTGCATTTGAGTAGGAAACAAGTAAAACACTGAAGTTTCTTTCGTTTCATGAATAAAAGTATTTGTGTCCCTCCTACAAGCAAGCAAAGAAGGGCATTGAATCCTCTCCACTGCCTTTCAGCCTCAGAAAAGGACCTACATCTGTTATTTCCCTGGCTTTCACACACAGAATATTAATGAGCTGAAGCTTGCAGGTGCTCTACCATCTAATCTCAACACATATAAACACACACACTGCACAGAAATGTGCCTCAAGTCGGCTTTACATTACTGATTAATTATATTCTCCTTTATCTCTGTATCTTCTCACTGATTTCCAGCTACTTGGGTTTGATTTTTAGAAGATTTGTTCATTCCAGAGCTTTTTCAATATTTTCAGATCTGTGGCTTGCCCACTGAAGCTTTGTGCTGTGCTGTTACTCCCTCACCTGCTTTTTCAGTTCATTGCAGGTTGCTCATTTTTTACCATCTCCTGCCCAGACTGAGGTCTACCAGTAACAAGGCTAATGCATTCCCTAATGCAAAGTAAATTTCCTAATACAAACTAAAGCAAACAGGTTCATACAGACCCATTTTATTTGGGGTTTTAAAAGAAGACATTAATGAAGCTTTCAGAACAATCAGAAGCAGGCTTAGCAGATGCTTATGTAAAGACTTAAAAGTAAAGCTGCTTGAAAATGTTTGATTTTCTTTTTAAGTAGCTTAATAATAAAAATAATAAAGTATTTTTAAGCATTTCTATATCTCTAAGCAAAACCAAAACATCAAGAGGTTTAAAAAAAAAATCCTGAAAAAAAAAGTGCAAGGGAAATTACAAAGACTTTGTTCCCCCAGCTTTTGTCAACAAATTTCATGGAAGTTAAAATCATTTCCAAAAAGGTCCACCCACAAGTAACCAGGTGCTTACATTTTTTTATATATTTGTAGATATCATTATGCATTACCATATTGAATTTATTCATAAAATCACTGCATGATCTGAGGAATGAAAGCTGCTTAGTCCTTTGAAGAGTTTCAAGTAATAAGGCATTTAATGAGAAAGTCAAGTAATAGCAGCCTGACGTGCAATGCAAACTACAGACATGCTGTCCTCTATGGCAGATTTGGGTTAGAGGAGCCCTTGCATTCTACAGCAGTTCTTTTCCAGTTACATTAATACAAAGGGAGTCAGACACTATTTATTTTGAATGTTGTAGTCTAAAAACAAATGCTTTGAGATTTTCATTTATTTCTGATTAACCCATAGTACATTAATAACTCACCACGGAAATGTCGACTGGAGCCAGTACAGAATGCCCCTCTTTTAAAAGCTGTAATTTTGTTCCTTAATCCTGTATTCAGGGAATACTGCAAGTTATAATATTCAGCCTGCTATTTCACTTAGACTTTGTTGTTATAAATGTAATAACTTTTTCATAAAACAATCTGCTTTTGCAATTAATCAAGTGAGTTGTCTCTTTAAGATAGTAGCCTAGCAACTTCCCAAAAGCCAGAGGAAGATCCAGTTGGTGCTGCAAACCAATATAATTATTATCTCAAGTATGATCTAACTTGCAAGTGTTTCAAAGCATCCTTCTGATTAAAAGGGAGAAGGGAAAAAAGTCTGGTGGAAGCTGAAAAAATAGCTATAAGTTCCTTTGTCTGTAAGTATCCTTTAAGTGTATGTATGTGAGCTAAAGAATTTTGCAGGGGGCAATAAATGCTTTCCTTTTCCAGAAATTAATAGAAATTTGCTTCTCTTTTTTGAACACAAAAACATGAAAATAGTTGTTGACTTTCTTCTCATTTGTTACTTTACTTTATTTCCAAACTAACCACTCATTCAATAGAGAAAAACTATACTGCTGGAAACATGAAAATGTGCTTTCTAGGTTACCTGACCTGAGTGTGAATCTGACAGAATGGATTATGTTGAGTGCATCCCAAGACTTCTCGATTCCCAATTCCATGCATGACAAAAGACTTGATAATTCTGGATTTGATTAGACTTTATGGCAAGGAGCCTGGAAATACAGGAGTTCCCAGTGCTCTAAAGTGTCTGCCTCAAACTCATCATTCATCCAGAGTTACAGGTTTCAGAAGTCTTGACTGAAAACAGCCATGTGGGCATTTTTGTATCCAAACAAATAGTTTTCTGTAGAAATCTGCCTGTTTTTTAGCCAGAAAAACATATACATGTTCAGGATTTTTTTTTTCAGTTAATGAACTCCATTGTTGCTCCAAATGCTACAGCATTTTCCAAGATGTTAGCTGCAATATAGTCACACTAATAATATTCAGTGGAACAGTGCCTGAAGGGATTTAGCCATCTTTCTTTCCCCTAGAAGTATGAATCCTGCTGTGAGGGAGGGGTATAATTCTGTCTGTCAGCAGAAGGCTACAATGGATCAGTGTAGACTGGCATTAAGAGACATTTGGATCATTAAACGGGAGCAAAGGACAAACAAGCAGGAGAGACATATCAAGGTCTATTTTCCACATATATCACACATATATATTGTATTTTTAAGCATTATAGGACCTGAGAGTCCTAGTGGACAAGTGGCCCACGAGTGAGAAACGTGCCCTTGTGGCCAAAAAGGCCAACGTGGCAGCCTGATTTGCATTAGGAGGAGCATTGCCAGTAGGTCGAGAGAGGTGATCCTTCCCTCCTACTCAACCTGGCAATGCCACATCTGGAGTGCTGTGGCCCATCTGGGATACCAAGAATAACAGAGATATGGAGCTACTGCAGCAAGTCCAGAAAAGGGGTACTAGGATGATTAAGGGACCAGAACATCTCTCAGGCCTGTTCAGCCTGGAGAAAAGGCGGCTGAGGAAGGACCTTATCAATGTGTGGAAGTATCAGACGGGAACATGTAAAGAGGCCAGACTTGTTTCAATGGTGCCAGGACGAGAGGCAACAGGCACAGACTGTTTTGCAAGAAGTTCTGCCTGGACATGAGGAAAAGCTTCTTTGTTCTGAGGTCGCTAAGCATGGGAACGGTTGGCCCAAAGGGGTTGGGGGGTCTTTATCTTTGGAGATATTCAAAAGACATCTGGACTGGGTCTTTGGCAACGTGCTGTAGGTGACCCTACTTGACCAGGGTGTTTGGACTACACGATCTCCAGATGTCCCTTCCAATCATTCTTATAATTTCTAACACTTTCTTACAAGCTTAAAATCATCCTTACAAACTTCTGCCTTCTCCTCCCCTTCTAAAACATAAGGTTGCATAATTGCATATGATATATGCTTCTTCCTCCTGGGAGAACAATTACTGCTGTCAGGTAATATGCACAATGAAGGCCTCAACGCCCTCCTAGGGCTTCCTGTGAATGTAGGCCTAAAGCTTTGTAGTGTCCTCAGCAAGATGAGTGCAATCTATTGCTGTACACACAATTCAAAGGATAACTGTTGAGGAAAGTTTTCTTAGTTTTTTAGTTTGTTTTCTCTGAGCATTTGAACAATGGTCAAAATTCTGAAGCTATGCTAGGCTAATTTTAACCTTTCAATTTACTTTCAGTTTACAGGGACTAATGTGAAGAAGGTCTGTCTCTTGTGTAAAGTCATTTTTCCTGTTCCTCTGAATATTCAGCTAAGCAGTAGGTGAAAATCCTTTTCTGAAATCTGCTTGTATTCATTACTGCAGCAGCAGAAGAATTCTGATTTAAAATGTTTGAAAGTATTTCATTCAAGTCAATATATATTGCTTCAGAGCTTTTTGTTGGGGATCAGGACAAAGGTTTTGTTAAGCAATAGTTACTATCTAACAAATAACTGTTGGGAAGCCTTGATAAGTGGTTCAGACAATCACATAGCATTTAGAGACATTATATGAAGCTGAGGTCGTTTTTCTGCTTTCAGTGCTACCTAGCTAAATGTCCTCCTGCTACAGTCCTTTAAACTTACTCAGTCACAGAACTAATAGTCAGTGACTGCACACGTATATCATTCTTGTAAGCAATTAAGTTAAACTTATTTAAAAATGTTAAATCTCTTTGTCAAAAGGGCGAACTGAAAAGTCAAATTCTAAAAATCCCGAATTGATCATTTATTGATTAATAGGGACACTACTGCTTGTTACTTAACTCCTGTTATGGAGTTCTCCCATCTTCTGGTCCTTATATAAAGCTGTTACAGTGCTAAAGATCTGTGTAGGATTCACTGAGACAAAAAACAGGTTTTCATGTCGCTTTTAAAGTATTTCTTAAGCATTCTCAGTACAGCAGACATAGTTCTCTGAAACTGCAAATAATCAATGATTGTTTGAGATCCTAAAGCGTGAAGTTTTCTAAGTAGTAGGAAATGGCAATATGATGCAGTTGAAAATGAACTGGATTAAATCAAAGGAGACCAGGGGAGGCAGATATTTTCTTCCCAGATGTCTTCACCTTTACAGTTCATTCCTAACCTAAGACTAAAGAGTTGTGCAGTTAGAAGGCTTCTAGTTGTTTGACATGTTCAGATATTTGAGAACTGGAAGAAAAAAAGGAAAATGATCAGCACCTGTTATGTAGAAGAACTTGTGCAAGTCTTGGCATATTTGCTCTCCTAATTGTGTACATGATAAAAGAATAAGATGGTATTGATTCCTGATAACAGAATTACATTTTTCTGTATGGTCAAAGCATAGTATGGTCTCCTGTTTATGGCTAAATAAATGTGGATGTCCTGGTTCTTACATAAGGTTTTAGTACGTCCAAAAATCATCCCAATGTATCAATCATCTCAACCATATCTACTGGCAGTGAGATAGCATAGAGGTGGCAGGGAGAGATAGGGAAGAATTTTGTTTTGTCAGTTTTAAATACCTGTCTATATAGCACTCATATATGATTTTGTTTTATAAGACAAGTTAATAGTAGGTTTAAGTATACTCCGAATACTACCAAACCCCTCATGCTTGAATTGAGTCATCAGAGATGCAACACAGCAGCTGTCCTTAAAAGCTCCAGCTACTTTTGCATAGCTGCTCTGCCTAATGGTAACTTTCTTATGGTGCTTAGAGTCCTGTTTTCTGGTTCAGTATCACCTGCCATATACCGTATGACACAGATTTATTCACAAGGACTTAATCTATCAGTTTCCAGATGTCCACTAGCTGAGGCTGCTGTAAGTCTATAAGTCTCAAACAACTAAATACTAACAGTCTGCATCTCAGTAGTCCAACTAATTTAACTGTGAGTTGTGCAGCAACACAGTTGGTCCAACATTTTTACACAACATGAGCAAAAGGCATAGAGACAGTATGTCCAAGCTGTCGCTGCTCTGTATCAAAGGGATCTCAATTGTCTTTTTTGAAGGCCTTTAAGGTATATCATCTGAGCAACACCTCCATAGGGTAATAACAGAATTGTCCTTGGACCATAATTTGCACCTCTTGGATATCTGATTATTCAAATTACCGAAAATAGCCCAATTTTCATATTTTGTGGCCATTTACAAACTTAATAGTAACTATCATCACTATTTACCTAGGTCATTTTTTCTAAAAGAATTTTTAAAAGAATACCAGAATTGGTTCTAACACTACAGTTTGCAAAGCTATGATAACAAGTTCACACTAGTCCATGGATATACTACTACTTATATATTTCCAATTTAGTTTTTCATAACTAAGAACCCACAAGAGTGTAAAGACAGTGGTTTGTAGCTCTTGACCAGTAGATCAAGTTGAGGAACAGTTAAGAACACCATGTTCAGTAAATACACTTCTAAAAAGGTAAGTTACATTGTGAGTGTAATAGTGACAGCAAAACCAGTCCTTTGGGTTGTTGAGAGGGTGGGAGTTCTCATGTTTGGACTAATCAATCAAGGCTACAGAATCTGTGTTGTTTTTTTTTTTTTTTCTTTTTTAAAGCTAGACTACTGTTGAAGAATCATAATAAAAATAAACAACCCTATGCTGACATCCAGAGACTCAAAAAGTGATAAGGGCTGTTTAATGGAGTTAGTACTGGTATTGATTGCTCATTGCTTAAAACGGAACTTGCAGGTTAATCAGATCTGCAAGTGTCTTTCTCATTATTTACATTGCTGAGGAGGATTAAACATTAGGAGGGGAAGACTAAAGTTTGCTTTGCCAGATAAATAAAAATCAATTGGTTGCTGCTAGTAAATGTGTTAAAACGTAGGAAGGTAACAAATCCTGCAGCCCTCTTGAGGATGATTTTTCCAGACAGGGTAGCCTCTGAAAGGCAGTAAAAACATGTCTCTATAAGAGGAACTATGTAGGAGGTATTGCTCACTCCCTCTTCTGGTTAATTCTTCTGTTAACCTCATTTCCAAATCTGATTTTTCATGTAATGCATGATATTAATCTCCACAGGGGATGGACAATTACACACAGCTGTTTCTTCTTTTAATCTTATTTCCAATTCATGGCTTGGACAATTCTTATGCAAATTGTTTGTGTTCATGACATTCAGGTTCTTTAAAAGATCTGGAGACAGCTAATGAGGCTAGATGTAGGTCTTGATATATTTATATAATGGTGAACACCTTCACCACATATTGTTTTGCAGCTGCACTGGCAAATTCTGTATCCTTCTGACTACTTGCAATATGGACTGCTGTATCTCCATCTACCAAAGTTTATTGGTAAAATTTTTGTCAAGTTCCAACAGCTGTGGTAGCTGATCAGTAGCAATATCCATCACTTTGTAGCAGACAAAGTGGATTTATGAACTAAGGAGAGTTGAAAATGATGTGAGACAAAGATATAAGTGAAATGATATTACTTTTTTTTTTAAGTCTGTTTTCTTTAAACTGTCCTGCTAATGATGGATAATTTTTTCCTCTGTCTTCTCAGACTGGCACATCATTGATAATCTTGATTTATATGAGAGTGGGTTCTTCCTTGTGTGGTGGGAGACAACTCTTCACGAAGGAGTGTGCAACATTCTGTATAACAACATATGCCTGTATAACATAATATGCCTTTATACAACAGAACAGGTTCTTATCTATCTCATTCAATTGCCTGATAGACAGTACAATCCAGGAGCATTTCTTACCAATATTATGTTTGTTTACTTCAATGTGTCCATATAGTATTATAAATCTCTAAGTCTATTTGGCTGAAATTAGAATGGCAGAACTGACAAAGTCATATGGGTGAAATGCAGTTTGTAGATTGATTGTATGTTTAGGTTTCATTTTTAAGGATCTGAATAGAACAGATGGCAAAGAGAATACATAGCCTTTGTTCTGCTCTTCATGAGCTTTATTTATTTCCTGAACTGGAAGCAGGAAGAGAACTCTGCTTTTTTTTAATTGGTAACAACTGAATTGTGGGGGGGTACGACTGTGAAGAGCTGGTAATTTCTGTATTGAATCAAACAGCTTCAATTCACCCCAGAAGTAATGGATATTAAGCGCCTAACAGGATTAAGACCACAATCCACCAACCTCCAGATACATTCAGTACACACAGAAATATATTTTAGGAATAAAATTCTTACACCTAAATATATTTTTAAATATATTTCTCTTGTGTTTTATATACCGCAATTACCTAGGTTAACATGCCTTCAAACCAAAATAATGATTTCTATGATGCACCTGAAATCTATCATTCTTCCAGTAAAAGCTCCAACAACTTCTTTTATCTTTTTATCTTTCCACAGAAAGCAATCTTTTTTTTTTTCCACATCCCAAGATGTTTCCTCACAGAATAATCTTCTAAATGCTTCTGTAAACTTTGTGGGTAGAGATTTTCTTCTGCAGCATATGCTGTCAAGATCTTGAGTATACTCCTCCCATGAAAGAGACCTGCCTGGACTCTCAGCTGACTGAGACATCCATCCCCAGGCCTGTCTTGCTCAGCCTGCTCGTGTGCTGTTGGACTGGGCTCTTGTACCTGAGGTCTTTGACCCTGCTTTCCTTGCTGTCCCTCTCACTCCACAACATTGGGGAAGCAACTCACCCTTGATGTTCCCTGACTCAAACTTTTGAGGACAAAAGGTCTTGAACTATCAGTTTTGAACACCACAATTCAAAAATGCTTGGATGAATGGCCCCTGTGCGTGCGTGCTATTCATGAGATTATAACTGTGAATGTCGGTTTTCGTATGCTAGAAAATTGGTTAGTTAGCATTTCACCAATTGCACACAATATCATGGGAGCAGCTTGCTCTTGAGTCTTCCATCTTGACAGCAAAGTGTCACCAAGAGCTACTTTTAACATCCTAGAACAACCTCCTCTGTGAAAAAGAGGTCAATGGCTATGAATATTTTGCTGATTTTCCATTTCCTAAAAATATATTGTCCCTGTTGTCCTTGAACAGTCAGGGGTCACCAGTACTGAGGTTGTGCTGCTGAGAGCGCAGCTGCGCTGGGCAGGGCACGTCTCCAGGATGGAAAATCACCCACTGCCTCCCTAAGATTGTGCTCTGTGGTGAACTCGGCACCAGCTAGCGCAAGAGAGGAGCCCCAGAGAGGAGATACAAGGAATCCCTGAAAAAATACCTCAGCTTTGGCCACATTGACTACCATCGATGGTCCACTCTGGCCTCGAGTTGGGAGACATGGAGACATCCTTAATGCTGCGGCTTCCTTTGAGAACACACGCAGAGTCAGTCTCAAAGAGAAAAGACAACGCAGAAAGAATCGTGCCTCACCAATACTGCCTAAGGAGACCTTCCGCCGCGCCTTTTGCAACCAGACTTGCCTTTCCCGCATCGGCCTTTTTAACCATCAGCACACTTGCAGCAAACATGGGTAAATCTCTTCCCATATCTTCGTTTGCGAAGGCTAGCCATGATTGTCCCTGTCCAGAAGAAAACAAGTTTATAGAATTTTACGAATTTAATTAAGAGGAATTCAGGGTGCGTCATTGGTTTTGTACTGTAATCTGAGAAAAGGTTATTAACACAGCAGTTCCTCATGCATGTTTCCTCTAATACTTCACTTTTATTCTGTGAAAGACATCAGTACTATCTGATATTCTCAAGCAAAAGAGTTTAGGACTTTAGCCTTCAGCCTTTTAAATAGGTTCTCATTAAAATGGCTTCCACCACTTCCTTCCCCTTGCAAACGCTGACATTCTGCCTGAGCTCACGTCTTCCTGCTCCTAGATACTTCTGAATAAGCTGATTTTCAAACTCTTCTTAATTACTGAAGTATGACATTTTTCCTTTTCCTTTTGTTCTGCTCTGATTCTTCTAACCCACATGCAGTAATCACAATGTCTCACTCCTTCACATATGCCACAGTAGCCAGCTATTTATCCACTTTGTTCTGGATATCTTCACAAAGTCACAAGTCAGCAGAATGCCCTTGCCACAACGAAGGCTAGCTGCATATTGGGCTGCATTAATTAGTAAGACAGTTGTTGTAGGTTGAAGGAAGTGATTACTTGCCTCTGTCCAGCCCTTATGTGATGACATCTGGAATGTTGTGTCCGGTTTGGGGCCTTCTCAGTGGAAATGCAATATTTACAAAGAGGAGAAAGTCAATGGAGGGTTAGTAAGATTGTGGGAGGGCTGAAGCACATCAGCGTATAGAACCAAGAGAGCTTGGTTTTATTTAGCTTCGTGAAGAGACAACAGAAGGTAGACTAAAGCTGTTGTGCAGAAGAAGTCAGAAGTCAGGGAGACCTCCATTCTGAAGTACTCTTACCCAGGGAAGAAGGAACAATCATGAAATCTCTGTGGTCTCTCATTAATGCCTGGTGCAGAAAAAATAAATAAATAAATAAATAAAGATTTAGTTCTGGTTTCCTGTTACCAAAAATAATTATTGTTGTAGTCATATGTTGGTGTCATATACAAACACATTTTCTCTTGCTTGACACATACTTTTTCCAAGAAAAAGCTTTAATGAGCAAAGCTCCTACTTTGAACAGCTAGTGGTAGAATTGCATAGAAGACTAGAAGCACACTAGAAAATATGTTCATATTTTAAGAAAGAATGGAGGTTACAGTAACACAGACAGCAGACAGCATGTGTACGTATAACAGTACCGCACCTTATCACAGCTCTTGTAGGTCAGCAATGCACAGTGCAGCAGGTGGTTAGTAGATTCAGTCTCAGAAATAATTTAGAGAGTTAAAGAAGAGTTAAATGACATAGCACTCTTCTGAACCTACTGAAATACACAGTTACATTTTCTCAAATTAAAAATAATATCTATTAATTCCCATATTTTATGTCTATGAATATGGCACTGTAATGATCTTTTTCTTTCTCAAAGATAACTTCTCTGTTCCATCTAACAGCTGGCTTTGTTTTTCTTATTCAGAGGACATAAAAGTCTTCATCATGGCATATTCTGTTAATCTATCTATATCTATAGATATATCGCCAAAAATTGTGCCACAGAAATATGGTGTCCCAGTGCATCTCTACGGAAATAATTAGAATGAAGGTTGAGATCAATAACTAATTTTTTTTAAAATTACTTTTGTTCTGCTGGGTATTTTGCATATTTTATATACATTCATTTAGACATAAACTTTTATTATACTGATATAACACTGAAGTACTTCAGCTAGCATTTTTATTTGTTTCAAATTTACATCTTCAAAAGAACGATTCTCATCCTTACCCTCATGAGGTCAATGGTCTTTTATAATGGCAGTTAAGGCATGTTACCAGCTTCTACTGAGTAAAGGATATCTATCTTGCTCTTCCTAGGAAATATCCTCATATAAGACTACTCCAAACAAAACTGTGGAAACAGGCGCATAAACATTAGCAGTAAAGAAGCTGAATGGATTCCATCATCCCTGGCTTCTCTTTATACTGGCAATCTGTTGGGTTTCCCCTTAAGAATTCTACATTGTAGATAACGCCTTTTCCTGCTCCCAAGATCTTTCATGACACCTGCTACAGTGACTCGCTTAGCATTCCCCAGTATTTTTCACAACACTCAACAGAAGAACAGGTTAGCAAAAGTATGTTGCCCATTTCTGTTAGCCCTACGAGTCTCTTGCCTGAAACTAAATATTTTTCCCCCAGACAATTGTGCTGTTTCTGAAATGCTGAGGAGAAAGTATAGAGATCCTAATGACCCTGCTGTTCTGTTTATCATTAGGGAAAAAAAGAGAAAGAAATACTCGATAACATTTTGTGGAAATATGGCACATTAAAAAGTTCTGTGCATCATATTCAGCCTGAAGGGGTAGGAGGTGGAGCAGGCTTTATCCACTACGTGGCTCCGTAATTTAAGGGCTATCTGTAGCATTGTAAGGGCTGATGTAGCATTGCTTACTACATCTCTGAATAAGTTCCACTATTTCTGGGTAGTTCTTTTTCATCTTTATTTATTTTTAATTCAGAACACATTTCTGCCTCTGGTTCAAGGATACAATCACTGCAGGTATTCTGTAGCCCTCTAACTGTCCGTTAGCTGAACTGATTTATGGAGCAGCTTTCCTTTTCCCTTCCCACTGCTTGTAATGTAATATAAAAAGGAAATATAAAATGGAGCCATAAAATAATTGATTCACTGACATGTACTAGTAAATGAACTCACAGTTCAAAAAGGCAGAGGAGCAGAACAGATGATTGTCACATCTAACAGTGACAAATGCCATTTAACTGTTATGAAATGAAGTTAATACCAAGTGTTACTCGCACAGCAGATGAGGAATATGACAATGCCAACGGGTTGTCTTCTTTTGAATCTGTTAATCTATTTCATGCCTCTCAGCTGTCACTTTGTTTTGAGCTAATGGGGAAAAGTTGTTACTAAAATTCTTATTTCACATTGTTGGAGGTTGAGGTGTTGGGATTTTTTGTTTTTTGTTTGTTTGTTTATTTGTTTGTTTTTAACTCACATTGCTCATCTTTTCTTTTCTTAAGAGATTCAGCACTCCAGATGGCTTTCATACTTCCTATGCTTGCATAGCAGGAAGTAAATGGCTATGGAATTTGCATGCCACAGAGGGCATTGGATAGCTTTTAGATTTAGTCCGTGGGTACATTTTATGGAACTGTCTGAAACCATCTTCAGAGAATGAAGCTTAAATGGAATGATGAATAATTAATAAATTTCCCATTAAAATGATTATTAGCAGTTGCTGGTAGTAACACCAACAAGCTCCACAAGACTCCTTATCATCTGGGTCACATGCTCATCGTCATTCCAAACCTGTATTATTTCACAAATCAAAAGACACCTAATAGTTTCTACATTATTATCTTTTGGGACAATATCTCCTCCATTGCTGCAGGATGTTATGTAAAGATGTGTGAAACAGTGAAGTCACACTCAGTGACTAGGTGCCTGCTGTCCTGTCTTGAAAAGAGCTTTAGCAGTCAGCTGTGCTTCACCCACGCACCGCTGCTCCACATCATGCCAAGGAGGCAGAATTCCCAGTTAAAGCTGTCTGTATACTCAGGATACTCATCAAGAGAACCACTTACATCAGAGCTCAAGTTTGAAATCAAACAAGCTAGAAATAAGCTAGAAAATGTTAGAAATTTGTTTTCCCTGTCTTGCAAGCAAATGCAACCATGATGATCTTGACGGATGGTCCATGATCACTACAGGCTGCCTGGCAGAATACTGAATGGAAAACTAGTACAGAAGGCAAGCTAGTACTTCCATACACTGAAACTGCGTACACTAGGATGAGCCAAATTGCCCATTCTTTATGTTTTTGTACTGATAATACATTTCTACTTGTGTCTTCATTTTTAAGCTATTTAAATCAGATCAAAA
Organism: Crypturellus tataupa; assembly: GCA_034781795.1. Lineage (NCBI taxonomy): Eukaryota > Metazoa > Chordata > Aves > Tinamiformes > Tinamidae > Crypturellus > Crypturellus tataupa. The sequence goes on from JAWLRI010000223.1 coordinate 568,498, forward strand.
CATACTATTCCTTAATATAATCTTAACCTTGCAAAAAACAACACCATGGTTTGCTGCTCATTCTGGCCTGTACCCAAATTAGAGCTGCCTGTGCAAACTGTTAAGTCTTACAAATTTTCCCACATCCTTCAAACTGTTTCATATAAGCATAGAGTCTATCTCTACTGAAGAGGTTGTAGGATCAGGACTCTTGGTTAGAAATTGGTCTCAAAGTGATTAATATATTCTTCCAATGAGTGCATCACTTATTTTTTACAACACTTTTAAATCTTTAAATCTTTTAAATACAGTGGTTACTAGATTTCATTTACCTAAAGAGCTATTACTGGCTTGATCACCATCCGCTTCCTACTTCTCTCCCTTTAGAAGATATTACACTGGGGAAAATTTATGCTGCAAGTCATGAATTTTTTTTCAAGAATAAGACTTAAGAGGAAATCACTACTATTTTCATTGTACTTTTCAAATATTTTTAAGCAATAAATAACATTAATATGAGAATCATAGTGGAGCAAAAAAACAACATTCTTTTACGAAGCACTATATTCACAAACTATGGATTTTCCTTTTAGTATTTGACCAATTTTAAATGATTATAATGGGTCTATTTTTATTTAAGGACAAGGTTTGTGTTCTGCTTTCATTCTCAATAACTTCCACTATCATGGTTATTACACTTAGATTTTGGTATAGACCAGGTCTTTTATGTCTCAGAAATTAAACCCTTTGAATAAATAAAAAGTGTTTAAGAAATTTAAACTCATTTAGAGAATTCCTGCAAACCTCTGAATTAAATTACAGTAGAATTAGATTACATTTTCTTTCCTATGAACTCTTCTTCTGGCAAAATTCCACTTCCAAAAAGTCGCCCTTGAAAACACTCCTTAATATCTCTGCATTGCAATCTAGTCCCAGTTCTATGCATCTAAAAGCTATATAGAGTTTCTTCTCTTATACTAAGAAGCAATATAGATTATGATATATTTGTATATATAGTTTTAGATCCAGAAAAAAAATCCACTAGATTCTTTTCATTAATACCAGTAGAAGTTTGGGTATATGTACTTTGACATCATACTTTGTCATCAAACTATATACTACTTTTATTTTTTTCAAATCCTATGGAGAATCTTCTCTAGCACGCCTTTCGCTTTTAATGGTAAGCTGTTCTGGCTCAATTATAAAACTTTGCTTGATCCTTAAGATGTAAAATGTTAATAGACAGAGATAAGAACTGGCATCTGGCCATCCCTCACCACAGATTAGATATAGATCAATCTGCAATAAAAGTCTTCTTGTCCTAATACATAGTCAATGTCCTCCCAGTTCAAAAAACAAAGCCCATGTTAGCATCTTGATGCTACTGTATTCATTTTAATCCTAATAAGAAAGTAACATGTGTATGATACTACTTTAATTCACATTTTTTTTCTCTTTAATGATATTTCAGATCTAAGTGCATGACAAAGAATTGTGAAGCAGTGTAGCAAGGTTTCTTAAAACAGTATCCTTCAAAGGCGCCAGCCATCAGTTAATGTGTGGCAGTTCAATCAATATGAGATTGCATCAAAAACCTATTTCCTGCAGCAGGTCAGTAGGAGTGTCTGCTCTGAATGGCTAACTAAAAACTTCTACTTATCTCATTATGTGCAGAAACACACTAACTATGATTCTGTATCTTTGTTTGACTGGTGGAATGATCAAAACGCTAACTGAACAGATTCAGAACTGCTAGCAGCACCACATCTCAACACATGCACACATTTCCTTTTTTATATAGAAAATACAACATTGTGGTTTTTAAGGCTAGCATTTCATCTTCAGGTGGTCACTGTCAGTTCATACACATATTGGTCTAGTCACGATTTAGTTAATGTAACATAGACCTGATCTAATGCTCCACAGAATCAATATGAGACTCTCACTGATCTCTGTGGAAGCAAGAACAAACCTAAAACACACTAGGGGAGACATTTTCCAAAGCACAAAGGATAGTGAGGAATATAGCTCCTAATTCCTATTCACTACTTTGAAAACTTCTCCTAATACTTCTTTCCCAGTGTGAAATAAAAATGTAGATCAGGGAAATGTAAAAGAGCTGTTGCATCCCTGGACATACAGAATTGCTGACAATTTCTACTGTCCCATTTAAGCTAGCTGGAACTCAGACTCTCTTTTGATGGCTTCTGTAGAAAAGAAATATCTTAGATAAAGGGTAAAATATGAGACTTTTTTAAAAAAAAGCAGCCAAACCAAAATAATACCTGGTTGTACACCGTCTTTCTGTACTAGGCTCCCATCAAATGTGCAATGCTTTTGTTTGACTAGATTAAGTATATGGAGTTATTCAGATAGGAAAATAGAAATGTTTCTAATTATAATGCAAACATGTCTCCCTTTTTTGATGATTTCTACTCCTGTAATTATCATTTGGCTTTATAGCAGGTACACAAATGTATCTTTGCCCTCCATGACACTGTATCTTAATTATAACAGGCAAGATCTTTTTAGCTCTCTTAAAGGTCCAGGTCATTGCCTGGAAAGGTCACTTGCCTTCTGTACAGTAAAGGAAGAGTGCATAAACTCAGTTTGTTTAATTATGTGTAGTGGCTCATCTTGCCTTTGCCCAAATATTTGTCATAAAGGGAATACGTGTATTCATTATGCCATTGGAGACCTCCGTTGTGAACTGAACCACTGTTAATTTGCAGACAGCAAGCTACCATTTCCTTCCTCAACTGCATGCTTAGAGAAAAAAAAAAATACAACAGATCAAAAAGAATTATTCTGTGGTCCTACAATGTTGTTCTAGTGATTTTCTGTTCTTGTCTGAGAAAGGTACTTATGTAAAACGTTCAAAATTTTGGCTATTAATTGCATTTAAAATGACCCTTATAAATGTGAGGAAGACCTAGTGGATTTTAATAGCCAGACTGATCAACTGATGTAGTACTCATTTCTACTGATGTAGTAATATACTTGGTCATTGGATATAGATGCTAGAAGAGCCAGTCGAAAGATTTATCTCCTATAGCATTGAGGTGCTTTATCTTTGGCAAGATTCATCTCACCAGACTTTGGCATTTAGCAAGCAAATATCTGCATCTGAACCAGTCACTGTAGGGTCCTATACTCATTCATCCATTTTTTTTTTTTTTTTATCAGTATTAATATTATGCATTCAATGAAGCAAGATCATTCCACCTCACTAATGAAGCCATGACTATGTTAACTCTGCTGTAGACAAACAGCAATGACATTGTGAAGCAGCAGAACAATGATAAACCTTTGAGAGTTTATCAGACAAGCCTTCAAAACCAGTCCAAAATTCAGGAACTTGAGTTATACAGAGCATCTCTAAACTATCACTTATGAACTTTGCTTTGTGGAAAACCTACTACCTGCCTGGAATCTGCATTGTGAAAATAGAAAAGAGAATGTTCCTTTTGTCAAAGCAAATTCTACAAGTGACAAAGGCTCAAATCACAACTAAGGAAACATGGATTTTGTACTCCGCTAACACCTCAGACAATTTGATCTCATCTGCCTTTCTGGAAAGATGTCTTCTGGATTACTAGTATAGAATTGCTTTTGCTTGAAATAATAGCTCACTTGCCAACATGATACCTGTGAGTGATGTTCCCAGGCCGACGTCTCGCACAAGTTCTTGTGGATGTTCTTTTGTCAGAAAACACAGTATTAGGAAGCAATAGCTAATCCAATTTGCGGTATCACCGATTTAGCAGAGTTAAACTAGTGTTTTATTCAATGACTTGGGATATTAACAAGTCCCCAATAAATGAATCTTTCAACACATATGGTAGACATTGTCTCTGAGCATATTTTTTTCTTTTTCATACCAGAGGTTTATACAATTATCAGCTTAAGCTTTAATTGGATTTAACTAATTGGTAAACAGGATTTTTATTCATTAGTTTTATATGTGTATCAGTTCTTCATTTAAAGTTTAATTTGATTTGAATATAAGCAACTGAATAACTGAGATTTGTTAAAAAAAAGAGAAAAACCACGACAATGCTGACAGTGAATGAAGATGGCAGTACTGACAACAGACAGCATTTTATTCACATTGTATTTTTGAAGATGTCTATTGATTTTTAAGTCATCACATATTTTTAATATATATAAAATTACTTAATATATAGCATATATTTATAAGATAAAATGGACCGGTGCATTTTTATGTTTGAGCTAATCAGCATTAAAAGTAATACAGGTCTTACACACCATCTGTACTAAGAAAAGATGTATAACAATTTAAAAAGTAGTATTTACATTAAAAAAAAAAATGCAAGAAACAAAATTTTATTGATATGAACTAGTCCTGTACTTGTATAGTAGATCATGAGAGAATGTTTAAATACTACACAGATTTAGACTAATTATGGCTATGAATAAATGGTCATTCATAAAGCATCAGTTCCTTTCTGCCTGTGGAGTTATTAGTGATATTGGATATTGAATAGCAAGCCTAGCCTCCAAATTTCTGTAAGAACCACAGAAAATGCAACACTACTTTGGGACTAGTTTATACCACGTCTCAGGTTTGTCTTCACTCAACTTATAACTAGTGACAGTGGAAAATGAAAGGAACTATGAAATCATAAGTAGCACACTATCTTCTGTATATTTTAAGACTCTTGTTTTTTTGGGAAGAGCTTGACTACAATCAGAGATGTTCTGTTTGTACCCCACTATATACATTTTGCTAATGTAGCAAGTGCATTAGCAGGAAAGATGTGTTGCTATAATGGATTATCAACAACATAAATTATCCAACCATTCACACACATCTTTCTTTTTCTTGAAATGAAATATTACAAAGAAACATTCCCTTTTCAATAAATTGGGATATGAGTGAATGTGTTAACAGAAGACACTGTGTATCATAAAAAGCCTGGTGTGATGAAAAGAAGCTTCAAAGTAGGGTTGATGTTGATGTTGGTAATTGAAAAATGTGGAGAGGTACATGAAAGTTATAGAAAGAAAAAGAAAAATGCACATGCAGCAAATAAGATGAAAAATTAGAGTACAGTGACAGGAAGAAGAAAAGAGTGATAAAACAAATGTAAAGAAGAAAAGAGAATATAAATAAAACTAGAGAGAATGAAGAAAATCACAGAAAAAAAAAGCTCAAAAAGCAAAGACTGCTTGTTTCAAGTAGATATATTGCTCTTGAACTGAACTCACTTAAATATTGTGTCATATCTTTGTCTTAAGTTAAGGCTTGAAACTAATATTCTAACAACACTATGAAGTGATATGACATACACTGTGAAAAAGTACATCCTATCACAAAATTTTTACCTCATAAACATTCTCAGTTAAGCAATTATTGAACAGAAACCTCTAAAAAGAATTAAATAAAATATTTATTAACAAATTTTGACTGGAAACTAAGTTTTGAAAATGTCTTCTGGACTCTTTTATAGTATTTTTGATGTATAATAACAATTAGAACGTTGAAAAAAAATTGAGCTTTAATTAGCTTAATTAGTTCCTACTATTCTCCTTAATTCCATAATTTCCAAATCTACCTCACTTTATATGGAAGACTGTTTCACCGTTAAGATAATCCTACTGCAAACAGCACATGTGCGAGGTGCATGCTTTACTATATTTAACTAACAAGCATTTATATTTAAGAGAAATCTATACTTACCTGTTTTTGCTTTTTAAAATATTTTGTTGTCAAAATTCACTAATGTGTCTACCATGAATTAAGAATAAGCTTGTTTGACAACATTACAGATCCCTAATAATCATAACTTTGACATAATTCCTTTAGCAAAGTACAGTAAGTGTCACTGTAATCCAAATGAGCATGTTTAATTGATTCCTGCAAGTGCAATTTAAATAAAAGCCCTTTTCCATAGCAATAAGGGCATATAAGTGATCTTTAAACACTTACATAGCCAATTTATTGGATGTGAAGGATGTGGGATAAATGTCAGCACTGGTAAACCTCAGATTTTCCTTTCTTCTGTTTCCTAGTTTCTTATAATTTGTCCTTTAGCTAATTGTTTCTAATCCTGAAGTACACAGAAATTAATTCTCATTGTTTTCTGGTGGACATCCTGTTTAAAGACCAACTAATCCTGTAAAATTCTTATGAATAATTAGGCTCTGTTCATTAGGCTTTTACTGATGAGGTCTCAGATGCTGCTCAAACCCAGCTGTCTTCAGGCTCACTTAGCTCTTAAAGAGATTTCCAACTACATATGATTTTAGCATTTCTTTAGCTTCCCCTGTTTTCACATGCCAGTCTTCTACATAAGCAGAGTATTTTAGTATGGTCAAGACAGTGATAATACTCAATTTTATCACTTTGAGATTAAGTAAATTAAAATTCCATGAGCTCATGTCGCGCTCCCTTCTTCTCCATCTGCAAGCTCACTGACAGGCGTTTCACTGCCCAGAATCTGAGCTGTTTGAGTTACAGTTTAAGTAGGAAGGGATATATTCTGCTAAATGTTACACTAACTTAAATCCTAAGTAATTTCACTGAAGTCAGTGGATTTCTCTGGGTTTAATCCAGTATAGCTGAAAGCAGAATTTGGCCCTTTGATTCCTGCTGCCATTACTCAATTGTTGGGAGATTTACTATATGAGGAATGCTCTGCACACCTAACGCGCTGCAGGATACTTGTTGAGCTGCTTACCCGCTGTAAGAGCTTTATATTTGACATAGCTGAAAGTTCTGAGTAAAAATAGATTGTAGAAAATTCCCAGCTGAGCTCTAATATCAATTTTCAGGAAGCAAAAATACAGCTTTCCACCAGGCTAGACTAGTTGAAAAGGAGGTACTTTAGTGGATACTGCACAATAGCATATAATACACTGAACACTCTGCCTGCAACAGTCTAAATGGATAACAAGAGGATAACCTAAAAATTACTTTTGCTAAATGGAAAAACAGGGGAAAAAATAAAGTATGTTAAAAAAGGATCAGACAGTGTTGGGTATTCACAGAAGCAAAGAAGTTGTGATTTAGCATCAAGATTCTTGGTTGTCATTCTTGATGACTCCCACAAGCTTTCATTACACAAGTACTTGGGAAGTGAAGGGGAAAGAGTACTTACCTCATATTTTATTATCAACTGCATAAAGTAAAGAAACTAGGACAGGCTACAGCTAAGTTTTCTCTGAAGTCTACACTGTTTTTTAGCAATAGAGACAATAGAGATTTTAATATTATGCTTATTTTTATTTTTTTCAATGTTAAAACATTTTGAGCAGTAATGTGAGAAATTACATATTGACATTCATTAGCAAGACACAGGACTTAGGCATGATTCAAAGATAACCAGAAGATATCTGCTATTATGTCAAAATAGAAACAGCATCTCATCTACTCCTTCATAGCCTATAGTTTGGAGGACTTGCTGAATGCAAAGAAATGAAATTCTCCAATGAACAGTACTATTTTGGAGGCTAAATGTGTGTGTATATAGATATATGTATACACACTTTCTTCTTTTTATTTTAGTTAATATTATGCAAAATCATCACCTTGCTCCCTCAGCAGTATTTATGCTCTTTAAAATCCAAGCTCTGTTCTGAAGCTGTTTAATGTTTGTTTTCAAAGACTTCTTGTAAAATATTGGAGGGTTGTGGGGGGTTTTGACAGTAAAAATAAGAAACTACCTTTCCATTTGGGTTAGAACTGAGATGAAATGAGGAATGGCTGCCACCAAGCAGAAAATTTGCTCACTTTATGTGTGCCAGTTAATTACGACACTTCAGAGGCGCTTCTGAAAGGATAAGGCAAGCTGCATAAATTTAGCTGTAATCCAGGCAGGCAAAACTAATTTGCAGGGGATGGCCTTATCTAGCTGCTGCAGCTTTCTCAGAAAATTAACCTTGGATATTTGGGCCCAATTCAGAAAGTGTTTGATTTTTTTCCTTCCCTGCTCAACATAAGAGAATTTTAAATTCAATACAATACCTGACTTTTAAGAGGCACTGTGAATGCTGTAGGCAGTTCAGAGTTATTACTGACAAGCAAAAATATATATTTATATACATACATATATGAATGTCCTTCATGCCCATTATCCTGTCTTCTTGCATGTGCATCAGAAAGTTTATCGCCACATGTATGGGGGAAGCAGGGATCTTTCGATTAACAGAAGATGCAGCTCATTTTAATGTACTTAGAAAAATTCATCAAAGTTCATTGCAGAATAAGTCATGCATACTGACTTGCTCATTCCAGTGGAAATGAAGAAATCCCCATAAAAATAGAAGTTTAATGAAGTGCTGGAGCAAAGTCCTACCTGTCATTTCAATTATCACTGATTTAGAATTTTCCGTGATATACCACTATTAATTGCTCTTACTCAGCACAATTAAAAGTTTACCTTAGATTTCACCAGCTCCACCAGTTCATGGGTGAAAGAATTAATTAACAAATGTTGCCAAATCCACCTTAAAAGCTTCAGGCTTAATATGAAGTATAAGAAGTGGTCTTTAACATTTTGCAACCTATTTAATTGAAGACTGCCTTTCATTTTATCTCAGAGCTCATAATGAGTTCACAGTATGTCCCTTTGCCCAGCTAAAAATCACTATAGGAAAACATGAAAGTTGAACCCGTATGAAATTTTGTTCTTCCATAATTTATTAAGTGGTTTGAAATCAAAGGATGTATCACGGACAACACAGTTTGTAATGTTTGTGTTAAATGACAATATATGCTAGTCAAAACTTACTACCAGAATTCTACCACCTAATTCTAACAATTACTTGGGAGAATTCCCAACACTTGGAAAAATATATACCTTAATAATTTTGGGTGGTATTCATCTTATTCCCCTCCTATTTCAGGAATGGCAGGTGTCTCCTTAGAGTCATTCACACAACCTAAGCTTGATGACTAAGGCAGGACCACAGGAAGGTAATTAATATTTTTTAGGTCTTCACTGACTATGACAAGATTACTAAATTTAAGACAGCTAAATTTAGACTAAATTAATCCTATCTGTAGTTAAAGCACATTAAATTTTTGATGTTCAGCGGTATGTTAATCGCCAGAATCTTTTAAATACATGCTCTACTGACATTCTATTTCCATTAGGCTCGTGAAAATGCAGTTAGTTTTCTAAAAGGATCCATATATCTTACTCACATAATTCTGAATATTTTCATATGAATGAGAAAATATCATGGCAATGAACCTTCATTCATGCTCTAAATTTTGAAAGGTTTTAACAACAAAAGGCCATTTATAATCGATGAAACACAGGCTAATTTAGCTACCCCCTCCCTCTTCCCATCCAGATCCATTTTGCCCCAAGATACCTTTTATTCTTGCTTTCTGTCTGTACAATTTTATGTTAGTGTCAGGATAATGAGTAGCTGCCACTTACTTGATGCTCATTTTTGCATGCAAAGCAATAGTAAGATTACATGTAAATATAAATGCCAAAATAACCATTCTATATTAAAAGATTTTCCTATTCATTATTGTAATCATCACTGTCGTCATTACCATTTTTACTTTTATTACTGTTTGATTTTTAGCACTGTAAAAGTACTACCAATGCGCTAGCTACCATCCATTCAAGTAGCAAAATACAACTCCTGCCTAGTAAAGCTTTTATTAGAAGAGATAAACAGCGTATGAAAAACAGAAAGGTGACAGTTAAATGTACAATTAAATACAGCAAATATTAAGATATATTTTCAGGCAGTAATAAAAAGGCTTACATTTAAAAGTCCACCCTTCACATGAAAGTAGATGTGAAAATAAAAACTAGTCAAAATGAAGCATATAAAAATGCAGCATAAACTGTTACTAAAGAGAAAAAAAAAATAAAAATGACCAAAGCCTTCTGAGTTTTAATGGGAAGAAAAGCATAACAGACTTCCTATTTTGAATACAATTTTGCAATTTTTTGTTAATGCCACAATTTATGATATTTTTAAAGCAAAGCATAAATTCCTTTCATTTCTGAATAAAAGTATTCTTCCCCTCTGAAGTTGTATATGCTTGTCTATATATCTCACAAGTGTATGTATCTTTCAGTCAGTTCAAATAAAAAACAGCTCAACTGCAGGAGTTGGAAAGAGCTTCATCTCCAGACTGATATTCCTTCTTTACCAGATTCTCACAGGGATACTAGTTCAGCAAATGCCTTAACTTGTCTTTGTTGTTAAAGAGGGAAAAAAGAAAGAAAAAAAAAAAAAAAAAAAGGCAGAAAGCCAGATGCTACAGATGCCAGAGCTGAGGCTAAAGTGGGAATATTGCTATTATAATTGCTATTATATTACCATACAGCAGAATGCAGTAACAACAGACTCATCATGCACATCTGAAATAGCAAACAGTAAAGTATATGTGCCAGTAAATACCTGTATAAGTGGTATGCAGGTGAAATCATTTTTATTCTACATTTAGGTAACTAGTGCATAGATACAGTAGATATGTGTTTATATTTTCAGATTTCTAGATTTTTGTAGAGGTTAAAGTAAGGATGTATGCAAACAATCATGTCCAACACTAATTTATGTGAATTTCCTTCATGAAGAAGATTCTATCCTTTGCATGTGCAGCATATTCTTGAAATACTGAAACATGTTGCTCAGCATTACACACAGGATTAAATTAGCTTTCAAATGCCAGGTATCTCCTAAATTACATATATTTGAGACATACATAGTGAGAAAAGTAAAAAGAAAAAATCTCTGAGAAGAACTTAGATTATAAATTTAGATCATAGACAATTGAAATAAGACATGCTGAATCTTACCCCAAATACCTTTCTAGTATCTAGTATCTTTCTAATTTGTTATGCTTTAATACCTAAAGTGCTACTTTTCTTTTCTGTTAGTCAAGAAAAAGTCAAGAATGATCAATTCCCACCATACTTACTCCCAACAGACAGTATTTCACTAAGTATTTTGAATATTTACCCAATCACTATTGATACGGGGCTTTGTGAGTCGAGTCTGCAAGAATCATGCTACTTATTTTTTTCCCTTCTTATTGTGAGCTTCATCTTGTGTAAAAGATCTTTATTGCACTATTCTTATACACCTACTTTTTAATTTCACATTGACAATTGATTTTGAATTCTTTCTCTGTGAACCTTGAACATGCAGATTTGCCATAAAGTAAGTTGAATCTGAATATGTCAGGCACTTTCTAGAACAACAAGCCAGCAAACAAGAAAAATAGGTTTCATTTTTTCTTTCTTTTATCTCTTTTCTGTCTAATGGCATGCACTAGAAGCAAACTGAATAAAGAACCTAGTTATTTTTTCTTCATTTTTTTTTTCAAAACTGCCTATGGTATATTCATTCCCTGAATAAACAACAAATCAGTATATCCCAAAAGAAATATGAAAATCCAGACTTTTCTTTATTTTTCTCTCCAATACTTTACTTTCAGATTTGGTCTTTGTGACAAACATTCTGGCAAATCCTTTACACAGATTTTAGCGCTCACTCTTTTTCATCATTCAAATACACTAGTGTGTACGAAAGGCAGTTTTGCTAATGAGATGTCAAAACACCAAGTGGTTACTTTTTAATTTAGCCCAAGGTAGAATTCTGTAGTGTAGAGCCAGTGATCCATTGCTAAATTCAATTTCCCAACTGTTTAATTAATTTATGTGTACAATTTAATGATATTTAATTTGGTATGCATATTGAAGATATAGTATGCTTATCCATCTCCAAACAAAATTCCAAATAGGTTACTAAAGAATTTTAAAGACGTATTTTTTCTTTTATGGCAGCACTCTACCAACAATTTTTCTTAACTAAAACTGTCATTTCATCCATTATACTGTTTTTCCCAGAAGACCTAAATAGTGAGATTTTCATTACTAAAAATAATTGTGGAAGATAACAACTTTAAAATCCTCTTTTGGTTTTGACTTCAGGTTAAATTAAGGCATGTTGCATTCCCTACCAAGAATCATCAGAACACTGGAAAACCAACAGAAAGAAATCTCTAGGTTCATTCTCTGAAGCCCCCATGCAATGCAAGGGCAACCTGCTCTCAAGAGAGCATTGGTTCAATGGTATAGAGCAATGAAGGAAAGGGGATGTTCCTGAATGGGATGTGGAGAACCTACACTACAGAACTTTCTGACCAGAGACCAGAAGAAAGAACAGATTGTAAATCTCATCTTCAGATTACAGTAAAAAAGAACATTAAACTGTCATTTTAGATACAATCTAATACTTTAACTAAAAGAGACAGATTTCCATGTTGGGGGAAAAAAAGGCAAAATTCTAAGAAGTGAACAAATAAGAATAATAATCTCTACAGCCTCTCTTTAAACAAAATGAAGAATTAGAAATATTCCAAAAAGGAAAATTGAACTAATTTGTTCTCTTTTAATTAATAACATAAAATCAAGCAGGATGAGACCAACCTTTTTACCACTAGCCCAGTTAGCTCGCTGCTACTGGGCACCAAAAGGGCACCTTTCTTTCAGATGTCTTCCCATGAGTGTTACAAAAACGGCTTCAGAAGTCACAGAACCTTGGTGAGATTCCAGGCTAAAAAATGCTGGCTAAAAACCTTTCAACTGAGGAGTCAATTAAAAGCATTATTCTTCACTTCTTAGTCAGCAAAGGGTATCTGTATCATGACATGCCTTAGGGCTTTTTGTTACTAATGCTTGTTTAACTGTTCTATAGAGGAACAATTTAAGATCAGGATGATTTGAAGTGGGATTCATCTTACCTAGCTTTAGATATTTAAAAGTTAGATGTCTAAGCCTGAACTGGAAAGAACCAGGCCCCTCTAGAGGGCAATTCATTTGACCTGTCTCAGATGCCTATTTTAGGCTGAGATGAATCACCCTCTAGAGAGGCCTAGATTTCTCTATTGACTATAAAGGGAACCTAGGGCAAGCAGTTCAGTGTTAGACTTCTGACTTTCAGACATGTAATTTAGAAGAGATATATCCCACTCTCTGCACTGGTAGGGTTCAGTTTCCACAGTTAATCATTCATGCTGTTTTCAGATACATAAGATCACAGAACCCATCTCTCAGTATTCCTCATATAGTTCCTTTTAATTTCTTTTTAGGGCTTTCTTCCTATGCACTTCCTTGAATTTTAATTCATTTTCCCATTTGAAATATCACAGAATTTAAGTCATAGGAAGTTCATAGTAACTTCTATATACTTCACCATCCAGAACAGATGCCTCAGTGGTAACAGCCAGAGCACATTATCACGTTACTGTGGTTGCTCCAGCTGCTAATCTTTCTTAATTTTTTCCTTTTACTCCTGAGGCCTAGCTTTCAGGTGAAGAACTAGCTTTCAGGTGTTTATAATGAAAATCAGTGAATGATCTTTCTCTAGTCACTAACTGAATAGGAATTATTTGTTCAGAATTCTGTGCAATATGAAGTCCTTATAATTTATGCTAAACCTTCAGAAAATCTGGATTACACAATTAGTATTTGAATTGGTTTTAAAATTTTTCTCATCCAAAAAGGCCTGACATTCTTCCAACACTGATTTTATACTGGTGAAACTCCATTGACTTCAGTAAAATCTTTCCAGGCATAGCAAATGTAAAGTAAAAAATAATCGTAAGCTTTAGCTAAACAGAAAATGTTTGATGGTGTTTAAAATAATTATTTATCTGTATATTATAAATTTTAAAATTAAATTACTTTATTAGATAGCACCTTACTTTGAATCAAAAGGTTCCAGCAGTTACTTGCTAACAAGTAATTCAGATTTATAATATAATTTTCTCTTATGCCAGTGAAAAAAGTCAGTTAATCAACTGTCTCACAGAGCTGCTAATTGATACAAATGGCAGTTCCTTCGGTATTAAATGTAAGCTTTCTAAAGAAGCATCCTACATGTCTTGAAATTCTTGCACAAATTACACAAGTTCTTCTATTAAAAAAATGCATATATTTTAAGATCAGTTCAGTTCCTCTAAGCATTTAAAGAAGGGTTTCTTAATATAAAAAACCTACAATACAGAGCAAATGCAATCAGCATAAAAATAATTTGACAGCCTTCCACATTGTTGAGCAAATGAGGCATAACTTTGAGTATGAAACTTGGAGGTTGGTGATTTCTTTAGACTACATTAGAGAATTTATGACACTTCCTGTGGGAGAAGGAAACTGTTCGGGAAAGTTTATCCCATCTCCCCTAGGCACACCAATCTTTTCTTATTTATGCTTAGATTATCAGCCTGAGCAGGTGTTTTGCATTCTCTGTGGGAGTCTGAACTGCAAAAACAGAAGTAAAGTTTGTGTGGAGGGATAACTGCTTTGCCAATAGCAGATATAGACTTGACTGTGTCTGCTGGTTTATTTCATGTCCTACTGGTTCACCACTGGCTTAATTCCAGAAGTGATTGATAGGCACTTCCCAAGTATATATATATATCTTGTCCCACCAATGGACTTTTAAGATCTGCAACAAAAGCTGATGACCCGTTAATGGGATTCTCACCTGTGACTTCATAACTTCTCCCTTTGGTCACATTTAGAGCTTGGAAAAAGCACTTAGCAACTGCAAGACCAAGAGTTCCCATTAAGGGCAGAGAGTTGTTAGCACAAGTTTCACCTTTTCTTTCTGTTTTAGAGAATCACACTGGATTTAGAACAGGAATTATAAATCTGTGCTAAATACTGCATATTTACGCATATGCCTATCAGTTATAAATGTGTACATAAATACTGCATATATTTGACAGGATTGAGAATACTGAACATTTAATAACAATTATTTGGGACCAATCATCTGGCAACATACTTAAGAGCTGGTAAGGAGTAGAAAACCAAGAAAAGGTGTCCTCAAAGATAAGAAGTCGAAAGGACGGTGCCCATTTTAAAGTAACAATCCCAAGACCAGTGGGCAAATGTTCAGGATAAAAAACTAAAGGGTAGATCTGAAGAAATTAAATCTGAGTTGCCAATAGGGAATGCTATATCTTGAATGCTTCTTCACAACTGAGTCCCAAACTACAAAATCATGATACTCTGCAGCATTAATGAAGTGCCATCCAGAGACACTATTTCAGTAAGAAGGATTAGTTATAATATCGCACTGCAGAGTAGGCCTGTTCTCCTGGTAGGAACCCTGCATTTTAACCCATGGGTCCTGGAGACTATGTTTCCTAATTTCTGAGGAAGTGCTTAAGGAGTAGGGCATGTCTACCACACCTCAAATAACCAATATATTTTAAAATAAATAGCCTAGAAAAACATACTGCAGAGCTTCATCTATCTATATTTTAAGCATGTTCTATATTCACATATAATAAATCAGCCTACATAGGCAATACACCAGTGTTTCTGTTCTTGTTTTTGAATTTTTAAATACAGATCTCAGTTACATGTAAGCAGGAAAGAAGCAACAAGAGATAAGGATTAAATTATCACCCAAAGAAGATGTGGAAGCTGAAAGTTTGTCATATTCAGGTTTCTTTTAGCCTGAATTTCTTTTGTCCACAGTTGCAACTGGATTCTGGGCCAGACAGTTTGACCAGTACATGTATTCTGTATAGTAAAATACTATAAAATTCAGCTAAAGACTCAGCTTAAGAGCCTGTAAACTTGAGGAAACCAAGAACAGCTTTAGTAACTCAAGACTGAAATTTAATTTTTTTTTTTTTTTTTGAAAGGCTAAACAGTGTTAAGCCTTCTGAATGAGTATGCAGAATGGCTTAATGTGGTCAGAATAATTTAGATCAGTTTTCCTAAGTTTCTCATAGAGAAAAAGATCAGGCATGAAAAAAAATGTAAAGTTACAGTTCAGGGGCAAAAGAAACAAAGAGGCTATTCAGAAACTGAGAAGGGAACAGAGGTACAAGTAGACCTATGACAGTTACAAAATGAATCAGTATTTTTGAACTGCTGCATGTTCACTTATGAGGAGATAAGGAGTGGAAATAAGAATCTAAATAGACTTGTGTATACTTCAGCTTGCCATTTTAAACATAATAATTGTAGAGTAATTCATTACTGTATTGAATTAAAAGTAAATCAAATTACAGTGAATTTATACACTGAACACAAATGTGTCAGAATTCTACATAAAGCAATATCTTTTCATCAGCTATTGGAGAAACAAACTTCAATGGTAAACTCATTAAAGGAAGCTTACTTGAGTTCAAAGTACTAAAAAACACCAAAAAGTGATACTACTACTATCATTTATATTTTTTCTACCAAATCATCATTCATTTTAAAGCACATTTTGCTTGTATTGCATCACAACATTTTGAAAGTCTGGTGAGTCAGGGAACAAAGCCTCTGCTTCCAACACCTTACCCTACCACACTTTTGAGTTTTCCAGATGCAACACAGACTTCTGTTTATTTTTTTATTCTTGAGTTGAATGTTTAACTTGGATATTTAGATACCACAGCTCTTAGACTCCTAGAGAGCATTACCCAAATGAAAAAGTAGTCCCAATCAAATTATAAGAATTCAGGAAGGAAGCAAAGCACTGTCAGAGAACATTGTCTGTGGTCTATAATGGCCTACATATTAGACTAGCTGAGACTGACATCTTAGATAACACGATTTCCATATTAATGTTTTTCTTCACTGTCCAGTTATACATGGTACATAACCCTGGCATGAATTCTCTTTAAGTTCTGTTTCGGAATGCTTAAATTGAATGGTAGTCCTCACTTTACACTAAGCTATAGGTATTATAGTTCACTAGAAAAGACAGGAGTATAGTTTTATAACTAGTCCATCTTGTTCTTTATGCTGATTATGCACAAATCTACTGAAGACCATAACACAATGTCTAAATGTATGTATAGATGTACATGCATATATGCATATGTGTATGTATGTTTAAAGATGAGTCAAAGCATTCTTCTAGTCTTCCACTCTTTTTTTTTCGGCATCAGGAGAATCAACAAAGGAATCTGTTCAGTTTCAGTGCTTAAGAAAGGAGGGCAATTAGTCAATTGCTACATTTAGACTAATCGACTAAAATGAGTGCCCCAGACAGTATTTGTCTTTAATCACTTATTAATAGAAAGACACTTAGAATAGGACCCTCAAATAGTTCAATCATGCCACATTTTAAGTTAATAGAAGAGATTCAGAATTTCCTTCCTGCACTCTCTCAGTTCATTTTTACATAGTAAGCATTCATAGTCTCTTAGTTATTATTATTACAATAAAACAGTATTTACTAAATGAATACTGCCTTTGAACATTAATCAGAATAGGTATTAATCATACCAAATACATTCCCTTTCCAAAAAGAAGCTAAATGGTACCTTCTTTACCCTTCAATCAAAGATTTTGTCATATGCACTGGGAAGATGAAGAGGGATGGAGGTAATAAGCATTGCAACTGTAAATGCATTCAACATATATCATGATCATCCAAAAAAGACTGCAAGGTAAAAAGAGGTACCATACCACTTTGGTGACATCTCCCACTGAGATGTCTGTTTTTAGTGTCACATCTTTATTCAGCTTATCTATTCCCACACTCCTGCCCCAACATCCCAACTCCTGCTACAGATCCATTATTTGCGTGCCTTCTGGAAAAGAAAATAGTTCTAGCCCTCTCAATTTTGACATCAGAATTTATTCAGCACTTCTGACAAATCTGGCTTTACTCTCACTGTAATTCAATTTCCCCTCTGTAATATACAAATAACAATGCCACTTCATTTTCATGAGAGGGGCAATGAAAATAAATCCATTGTTGTTTGTGTAGCAATGAAGGGTTATAATAGCAAACATCATAAAAATGCCCATGAAGAAAGTAATTCCGGATTCAGTGCTGGCCTGGTGTGTAGTAAAGAAGGCTAGAAACCTCACCCCGGCTACTCACAATAGAAAAGAAAAAAAAATAGCTACTCCTTCGATAAGTCTCAGTTCTTATTCCTTCTGAAAGAAGCAGTGTGTCCTGTGAAGAGAAGTCCTGGTAGCTATGCCTTGTTCATACATTCAGCATAGAACCAGCAATTATTTCTTGTCTCGGGAATGAACTTTCAGACAGTAATGCTGGAGAGGGGTACTTTCTTCTACAATTGCATCTACATGCAAGCAACATCAAGGTAGTTTCACCTAACAAGTTCCTGCTTTGCGAATAGTAGCACTTTCACTCCTGGCCCTTCTTTCTTTCAATGTCAGGGCAACCTGCACACCTTCTGTGTGCAGGTTTTGCAGGCCTTAAACTTGCTGTATTAGAGAGATTCCCAAGACATAGTTTTTAACACCACTTCAGAATGATATATGACAGTTGCCTATGTGGAGAAGATTCTTTGAGCAGTGAGATAGGCTAATACAGGTAGAGATTTTCCTCCAAGCAGTAACTATAGGAACCAGCATGGGGTTATGGGCTGTTCGGAACTGATCATATATCTAATCTATGGCTGCCATGTTATAATTAAAGGGTCTGTAAGGAGTAATAACACTTCCTCTCTAGATTACAAGTGAGAGCTACCCTATGGATTGAATGAATCAGGGAACTTAAGGGATAAAACCTATAAAATCATGCAACTAAAATCTATAATAAAAAATTGTACCTATCAAAGTAACCTTAAATCTGGCATTTCTAAACTGTTGACCACCAAGTCTGGCAAACTTAGCATTGTTAATTGGTTGTTCCCATATGATTATTCTCTATCTTTCTGTTTGTTTGCTTTTTGTTTTGGGATTTTTTGT
Source organism: Crypturellus tataupa (assembly GCA_034781795.1). Lineage (NCBI taxonomy): Eukaryota > Metazoa > Chordata > Aves > Tinamiformes > Tinamidae > Crypturellus > Crypturellus tataupa. Next base: position 587,163 of record JAWLRI010000223.1, read on the forward strand.
TTGTTTGTTTTTCCCTATAGTAAAAAATAGGATAAAGCATTTTCCTAGCATAAGGTAACACAGACTCCCCAAATTCCTAAAACTGGAAAGTAAGCATCCTAAACTAAGAAAAGAAATGTTTGTCTACATATATAAATGAAAAAGAGGAAAGAAGAGTGAAATGAGATGTGACTGCTTCTGAGCATAGGGATTTTTAGGCAATACATTCATTTTCTATAGTTGTCAGAGAAGCAAATGTTCCAGAAATATAGGAGTAGAAAAATTATCCATCATCTCTCCTTGTGAAACAAGACTTAGTTAAGATGATGAGATTCAGTGAAATCACATTCCAAAAGTGTGAGCAAGGTCATACAGGTTTTCATTTCCAATGGTCGAATTAGGCAGCTTTTTGTCTTTACCCAACAGGACAATAACAGTATCAGAATCTGCCTGTAGCAGTTTGCAGTCCTAATGATTGAACTGGTAGGGCCTCAACAACAGGCCCGAGTCAGGGTTGACTAACAGATGGATACGGCTCTGCCTTTGTAGAAGTCCACACAACTCGCCTGGAGAACAGCTCATGCTAACTTGCACGTAGGCCCGCCAGACTGCTTATGCCACCCTGCACGCAAGCTTACAAAACTGCAACTTTTGTAGGCTCTCCTGCAAGTGTTTTTGACCTTGAACGGAACTTTCTCTTCCAAAATCGGGGCTCTGGCCAGGTCTCAGTCCTGGGTGATAAGGAAAGTAGGACATACCAGATGTTACTGCTCACAAAGAGAATGCAAGTATGGAAGCACTACCTAAGACCTCCCAATTGCCAGGAATGTTCTCCAAATCCTCACTGCAGTAGGATGCTCCAAATCCAGCGACTGCGAATGTGGACAATGGTAACGTATTTAGACAAATGGTGATGTATCTTTTTCTTCATCACTATTCTCTTTCTTGTATAGCAATGGTTAGGTGCATTACCTTGCTTATTTTGTCCATTGTCAGAACCCAGTATATAGTAATCTTCTTGTTTTGTTAGATGTATCATTTCTGTATTATTTGATATTAATAGTAAACACAAGTGTTCTTTCCCTTGGTGTCTGGTTCTTCCCACTACCCCCATCAATTGACTCAAATTGCATTATCAGTAAAATTAGTTTAAATTTATCACTATGGTATGCCTATCTGACATCAAAATGACGATTGTATGTGCATGACGAAATGATGTACATGGAAGTCTTGAATTTCTGGAGAAAGTTGATCCACATCACCTCTCCTTTTCCCTTCAGCTCAGGATAAACTCATATACAAGTCAAGCAAGGTAGGTCAAAATCTTCTTATACATAGTTTTTTCAGTAGAAGATGTTAATGAAATGATAACATTCGTGAGAAGTTACAATTAAAAGAACTTTCTACCTTCAAAATGGTTGAAATAAAACCTTTTGACATGGTCAGTATTCTCAAATTGTAATAGCTTGATTTTATTTCAAAATCTTTTTTTGCAAATGAACATTATACATTATTTAAGTGTATTGAATCATAAAAATAAAATTTAAAAACAAAGATAAAAGGTATTATTTGTTTTTGAAATTATATGCTTCTGGAAAGCCTATCTAAAGAAAAAAAAATTTTCATGACTTTTTAGTGTTATTTTTTTTTCTGAAATAACAAGAAGCCAGAGCACCAACTTTCAGTGACTTTTAAAAAATTTCATGCTGCTGTGATACAACCTTTTTTCATTAAACCTGACTTGTAAATATAGTATTTTACCAGCAAAAACTGTAAAGAGTGACTTATTTTGAAACTACTGAAACTGTAACTAAGCTTTATTTATTAAGGAGAAAATACCTGCCCTAAGTTTTCATTGCAGTAGGGGAAAACAACATACTTGCAATTTTTTTTTGTGGCATCCCTCTTGCAGCATTCCTTTTATCCAGCCAGTGACCCCAGATGCAAGGGAGCAGGATCTGCTTACTCAGTATCATAGTTTTTCTGGAGAAAAAAATGAGATTAGACACACTGCATTGTTGCATTTATTTGTTTTGTGAAACAAGCTAAGTACACGTTGCACCATAACAGTTTCAACTAGTTGTATAAATCTTGTAATGATAAGTGGTTTTTCAAGGAAATAGATGCAAACTCAACAAGTAGGTTTTAAAACATTTTTTTTCATACAATTTAAAATTTTCCAAAATGTACTTCATACCTTAAAACCTTTATTGCTTGAATATGTTTCAGTTCCTTACTAATATCTGAAGGACTGATGCTCCTGTTTTAACTCAGGTAATTGTACTCTGAGCAAAACTGTTGCAGCATCCAAGTACGGATTATGTCTGTGAGCAAGGGTTGTAGCATTTAGCCTTTAGAAATTAGCACATTCCTGGTCTTAAGTCTTCTTGTTGTTGAAACATAAACCTTTCTCAGAAAGAGAATACACTTGCCTGAACAGACCTATATTATTTTAGCATGAATTCAATAGCTGTGGATAATAATATTCATTCCCTCTGGAAAAGCTAGACGCGGCATATGCTTAATAAGGCCTGCTGCACTATCAAAGGTGATTTAAATAGAATCACCTCGTAGCTGATAACCTCATGGGTGAGATTAGCTGCTGTTAAACCTGCAACCAATATCTAGACAACACTTTTTTTTTAATGCCCTGTTTTCTGAATGAGAAATGACAAGGGAAACACACTGTCATGCTCCCTTCCAGATAACTTATCCACAAGATTAAAGGATGTTTACACAAAGGCAAATAAAGATGTAATTTTTGCAGTATCACCTAGAACAAGAGAATTCAAAGGTTATTACTAGTACATATGCCTAAGATAATGGGAGCATATGCTCCATGGTGCAGGTAGGGCATATGCAACCTAAACGATCAGATTCTGCCTACAAAATTCTATTTCTTTGTGACTGATGATGAAGTTAATGCAAACTCATCGGTGCTTTCAAAAGATAGAATCTGGACTATCACATTTCAAACAAACACACTGCATTATAGAGCTATTAAAACAACCAGCAGGCAGTCTAATATCTTAAAGTGGTATTTTCTGGTTAATCTTCCTTTTCCTTCTGGAAAGCTAAAGAATTACTATTTTCAATATATCGTGTTTTAATAGCCACTCTACTCCCATTTTTTCTTTATTATGTCAGCCCTTAATAAACTTCAGATATTTAAAAACTTCAGGTTAAAAAGTACAATACTCTTTATCTGAAGTATCTGGAATACCCAGGAATTTTTTGAATATGTAACAACAGAATGAGTCGAGAATGAGTCCAACATATTTCATATTCTTACAGTATTCTCAGTACTAATGGAGACTAATTTCAGATTAATATGTTCATACTCACAAAGAAATAAATTAGGGACGTTGTTTTAGCACTGGTTAGCGCTGGTTAGCAGATACAATTTGATTCCAGTTTGACATTTCCAAGTTTAAAAATTCCCATCCCCATCTGAAAACATTTTTCTGTATCTTTAAATTATCACTGGGAAGAGAAAACTATTTCTCATCCAGCTTACTCTCAAGCCTTCATGAGTAATCGCAAGAGGTTTGTCTCAGTGTAAAGTAATGCTGAGCCAGAGTAACAGCTCCCATGCCGATTCTCATCTTTCTGGCTGCACAGATGGAGTGAAAGGACTTCCCTGTGGGCTTTTGGCAGCTAGCGTAATCAGATCACCTAACGGCTGCTCTAATTTTTTATAAAAGGCTGTTATCTTCTCCTATGCATATCCTCACATTCGAGATTCCACCGATTACTTCTTAACAAATAATCAGTGACTATCATTTCCAGCTTTTCAATAATGTATATTAAATATTACAGCAATAAAGTGGGTAGCATCACCTCTAGTTACAACCAGCTACTTTTCGTTACAACATCTTATTTTTTCATTTATTTGGAGACAAAGGCAAAGAATTAGACAGTGAAACAGGGCAACAAAAGATGCATTTTTCCTAATTTAACAGCTGGAACAAATGCAAAATAAATACACAGCAGAAATCTATGGATTTCACAAGGGCCAGAACTGCAGCTGACGAAAAGCACTGTGTTTCAAAGGGACTATGTTGATTTATGCCAGCTGAAAACTTGGCCTGGCTCAAAAGGCTAGATAATCAAAGATGTCAGTCTGCTTTGGAAACTAGTTCCTTAAATGGCAGCTCACATAATCTAGTGGGACTGAGAAGAGCTTTCATTCAACTCCCTCATCTGTATAGTCTCTTACTACTTGACAAATAATCACTGCAGATACACACTTTTCACTTCATTTTCAGCTCACCTCTGAGTCTGGGAAGACGTCTACCATTTCTTCTTCTGTGCAGAACAAGCAGAAAACATTATTTGAGTCTGAAAAGAAAAACAGACTAAACAAACTGACTAAATGATGCTGAAATAAAAACCTTTTTCTTTCATATTTGTTTTATTTATGTTAAAGCAGAGGGAAGCAATAAATTCCAATGAGCAATAATGGTTTTATTCACCACTGTATTAGTCCAGGCAGGAGTCAGTATATTTTCCTTAATTTTACTGGAAATACCTGTCATTGTAAAGGTGAAATAACACATTCTTTTAAAAAATCCTCTGTCATCTGCCTTGTCTTTTTAAAATGTGCGTAGTGTGTTTTTATGCATATTTAGAACATTTATTTTATTATATACATATATAAACAGCCGTACACTGTGCTCTTGTGCCAGACTGCGCACGTGCGCATATATATAACTAACTTATCTGCGTACACACACTGCAATAGGCTCGCTGTGAGCACTGGTTCTTATCAGATAATTGCTGAAGTGTAAACTGCTTCCCATGTCATATTTTAGCAGGTTGCCGAAGATATTTAACATGCTCTGAAACTGCCTATTTTCAGTTCCACATTGTGAGTCTATAATGCAGCCATTTTTATACTTAATGCTTTGTATTATGTGTTGCAAATAAGTATTTAATTTGCACTTCAGTTAAAAGGCATTCATTGTACAGAAAGAATCAATTGACTGCCACAAGGACCTTTTTTTATGATTTAATCCATTCATAAGAAAATCCAGTTTCTATCATAACATCCTCAAAATTGGATCAACAATACATATAATATATTATTACCAATGAAATGTGAATATCTAACTGACATGAAAAAATATATAGAGAGAAAACTCACTATCAGTTAGCATATTCCCTTAATGTCAGAAAGTATTTAAATAAATTTAGTTTTTCATTATTTAATCAGATTAGATTTACTTGCTTTGTTTAGTTATATGGTAACCAAATGGCTAAAGCCAATTTTAGCTTTACAATGTAAGGAACAGAAGCATAGTTATATGCTATATTATTTATGCATCACAACCCAACACCACTAAATTGTCATTTTTATTGCTGCCTGCTGAAACAAAAACAAACAAGCAAATAAAAAAACAAATAGCATCTCACGATTTGTTTCAAAAATTGTGAGGCTTCTGTGGATTACTGAAATAGCGAGTAAACTTTTAGAACAATAACCAGTACCATCTGTCCAGTTAGAGGTTTAGCTTCAATGATGCTGCACAGGAAGGTGACATAAAATATTTAAAAGAAGGTAGAGATACTGAAAATGCAGTAAACTTTCCCTTCCAGCCCTCCCTGATCTCCTGGCTTCAACAAGATGCAAATTTATGATAAGTTATGACACTCTGCAGTTGCTGAAGTAGAAAACTTTGAAACAGGACAAAGCTTGAGAGAATACTGTTTTGTAAAACAGCATTAACAAAATTGTAGGGTTTTTTTTACATATTTCAGCATATAAGTTAAGATGAATGTCCGAGGGTCTAGATGCCCCCAATGACAAAATAACTAGCTTGCAGCCCAGCAGAAGCTCAAAAAGCAAACTCTGCTCACAAACATATATTTCTTCTTCCTAGGAAACACACAAAACTATCCTCCCTGTGTGAAAATCCATTCCTGCACCACCTCTTCACCTTGGCTTTTCTCAGACATCAGCTCACACACGAAGGCTTCACAGGCTGTCACAAAGGTCAACACGCATACACTATTTTCTTTGCCAGTTCCCAAAACAAAATTCAAAACCAGAATTTTCAAAACAGAAAGCACTATTCAGTGGTCCAAGCAATGAGAGGATGTTACAGATGCAAACCAATTTCCTTAACCTCTTTTCAGGAACCAAAATGCAAAAAGTGCAGATATAAAAGGAATATGTTTCTCCTTTCCAGATGAGAAGTCAGCCACCATCTCTACGTCAGTGTTAATGTCCAGCTAATTTAAAAGGCAAATTCAGGAATTCAGGAATTCTGGAAAAGGCCATTCAGAGTATGGCAGTTACCATACTTACCATCCTTAAGTCATAGACTGCATAATAGTTGGAAAAAATTGCATCTAAAATGTACGCTTCATCAGAGGTGACAGTAAAGTTATATTGATAACTGTTTAATATAATTGTCTTACACCTTCAAAGTCTATCAAGATAACTAATAAGCAAGGACTTTTTTAGGCATACCTAGTAGCAGACAGTTACAAACCAGCTTGATTGACACTATAGCAAGATCCATAGCAGGGACCAGAAATGACAAATCTCCGTGACCTAGGAATAGTCTACATATAGTGTATAAAATGTCAAAGTTAGCTTCCACACCTTTTATCTGTCTTAACCAGAACACTAGTCTGAGATTCATATATTACTCTATATAACCAGGAGAGCTTGTTACCTGAAATCAGGTTGGACTAGAGTTATTGAAAATAGAACTTATGTAGCTCTCTAGTCACCAGTTTCTTAAAATCCTTATGAAAATGGTTGTTAAAGTTCTCCAAAGTGAACTAAATCTTGCAATAAGAGCTAAGCAAAAAGTTCTCTTAAGACTGCAGGTGGGAAAATTATCTAATTCACTCAGGCTTGATTTTAATAGGAACCTTTAAATGAAGCTTTTGTTATTTCCCAGGGTTTCTTAAAAGGTGTTTTAATAAACACTTTTTTCTGTTGTGGATCTTTTCATCCTCTTTACATCTTACAGACATTATCAACCTTAGCTTATCTCAAAAATCTTCACTAATTCTCATGTTGATTATTTCTTGCATGAACCTCTATTTCCCATTTAGCATTTTTAATCACTGGTTCCACAGAGACCAACTTTGAGAGTTTTTTCCCCCATTTGGGGTCACACCAGGGCTACTTCTGTGAAATTCAATTAGAACCTTATAGCAGTTCTCTATAAATTTCATCACTTCAGAAACAAACAGTAAAATCTTGAAAGGAGCACTCAGTGCCTGCCTGAAGGGGTTTATTAACACTTTGTCAGAAAAGTGTGCTTGTTTTAGGTAGATCAATCAAATCTACTTCAAATGACAAATCCTTGAGTTCTAAATGGTGTGAACCTAATATTTAGATGTTATTAAGAAAAAAAAAAAAAAAAAAGGAAGCACTATATCTCTGTGTGAAAAAAAATATCGCACTTCAAGACTTTATCACAAAATCATTACTTTAGAACATTTTACCTTTAACTTTAGGGAAAGGCCTATTCTCAGAAAATTTCTTCTGTCACCTTGATCTGGGCCACCAGAATGAGCATTAAGGATTCACAAATGATTGCTTTTCCATTTTCACCTTCCAAGCATGTTTTTCCAGCTTGCAGAAACCACTGACAAAGTTCACAAATATAAGGAAGGTTTGCATTAGAAGAACTTGCACTAGTCTAATTACACCAGGGTCATTAAAGGTTAGGTCACCATTTTAGTCCCACATTACATCTGCACAGAACATCAATATTGGGAGATTGCAATTATATTACTAATTACAGTAGCAGAAATTTCACCTGTACAGGTGTGTTGTTAAAAGGTAGGTCACCTATAAATCAGGTAAATTAACTTATATGCAGTTGCTGAGATTTAATTTTTACCAGCAAATACAAAAATAGAGTAATAATAGCTCAGGAATACCTACACAAAACAGCTATACTATTTAAGACACACAGTAAGATATGCAACCATTTTTTTGATGGTGAGACACCTCCAGATATTCTTCTTGATCTGCAGACTGTCAGTGGGAAAAAGAAGATCAGAATGGAAGACTTTTAAAAAGGGTTAAACAGTCTAAATTAATGGGGAGGGAAAAAAACTTCTGGTAGAATAAATGTAGTGATTCAAGGGGAATTTTCAAAACAGAAAGTTATAAATTGTATCATTTGGGCTGAATCTCTTGCTCAGTGTCTGAAGTATTTGGGCAATTAATGACAGAGGGAGAGTAACTAATGGTCACTGTATTATGTTAAAATAGAAACCTGAAGGTTATTTCTTATTATGTACCCCCAAAACAACAAGAAAAATTCCAACAGAAAAAAAATATACTCTGTATGCAAATGACACATTCTATGAATGACAATAACATCGTTGCAATCTCCCACTCATTCATTCATTCTGCAAGATATGCAATTATAAAATCATACCTATTCCAAATAAAACAAAAAGAGAATTGCAATTTACTCTTTCCACATCTAACCATAGCATTTATGTATTTATGCTCAGCATATCAGTGGATTCGGCCAAAAATCACAGCTTGGTTCGGACACCTCCTGGGTGAAAGTTGCACTGAAACTCTTAAATTAATACCAAAGGAGAAAAAAATCACTTTCATCAAACTGTCATTTCCAATAAGGAAAACAATGTCAGAAAATTCCCAAACAGTTCTAATGTTAAAACTTTTTTATGCTAGTGTAATTCTTAGCTCTTCCTGTTTTCCTCTGGGATATAAAATCATTGCTACATTACAGCAAATAGCGAGTCAATTTAAATCATGATTCATTATTTTCTGTTTCCATGTCAATGTTATATGTTTGGGTGAAGAGAACTGGAGGGGAGGATGACTGCCCAACATTGCCAACTCATAGTTAATATTTTCAGCAATATTCTAAGGACCTGCATTTCCCAATGCAGTGTATTTTACTAGGTAGCCTCAGGTCCAACCATCTGAAAGCATCCAAACTCAAAAAAAATCTGTAGGAGTTAAGAGCTGGCATCACTTAAAAACTGAATACCTTGATGCTCTGGATTGAGTTCTGTCAGAATTGTCTTACAAAAGAACAAACTGATAGCACACAAAGTTAAAACATAAAAGATTCCTGGGGCCACTTTCCATTTACACATTTTTCTCTTAATATTGTCTAATTCCTTACAGTAAATTTGCAAGAGGTAGTTTGTCAGCACAGTTACTACATGAAATATCTACAATTATTCCAGAGAACTCTTCTAAAGAAAAAGAATACTAATCTTTACTGAATAGGGCAGTAGATCCTTTCTGCTTACACACCTTTTCAACAGTATTCATCTTCTGTTTCTGCTGAAGTAAGTAATCTATTTTTTTATTATTATTTGTATTAGTGTGCATTTTTATCACTGATTGGATTGAATCTGTATTGGTTTCCTAAATACAATGTATACAATATGAATTGTTTACACAGTCATTGTACAGGTAATCAAAACTCTTCTTCTCACCTTAATGTGATATTGAGCATTACACCTTCCTTTGTAACCTGATGTTGATTTAATGACTTGACTTACTGATGACAATAATGACTCTTATCTGCCAGCCGCTTAATGTATTTGTTTTAAGAATAACTGAGACCTCAGGTGACTGTGCAAGCAAATTAGAACCATCACAAAGAGTGTGCTGGTAAAAGATGATTGTAGGAGTTTGAAATTAATAGAAGCCTAAAGATATGATGCAGCTCCCAAATTATAGAAAGGTCCCCAAATGGAGCAGCTGAGGATGAACATTCCTCAATTTGTTGTTTTTTGGTTTTGTTTTAATTTATCTGCTTGTGAAATTAACTAGAAGGTCATAAAATAATCCAAAACTTCTTATGCAATTGACAAAATCCTTGTTGAACATGTCAGTTCCATTAGTTTTCTGAGGACAATGACCTGAATGGGAAAATATTGCTGAGGTTTTAGCTAGAATAGCCAAACTGTCTGTCGAACCAGCAGAGGGGGCTAGAAATTGTCTTGATCCCATCACTTGCAGAGGGCTGTCATTTAGCAAGCTTAAAATTAGTGAATACGTAAGAGCAGAGGTTACTGTTGAAAGAGTACTCAGATGACAGTATAAGAAATACATACTCCCATGACTAAGTTGTAATCAAAGTGTCTTGCTGTATCGTTTTATGCAGGAAAATACATATTTCCAAAATACAAAAAAATCAGAGATTGAATAAAATAAAATATATTTGAAATTTATTTCCAGCTCTGTTAAACTAGATACTTTGTCTAAGTTGTATCTGTGCATAGGATCAAACCATACAGTGTGTTGAATGCATTTTATGATAGGTAAAGGCTGACCAGCATGCAAACACTCCCCTTTGCCTCCCACAGTCACAGTGAAGTCTGAGAAATAAGTCTCTTTCTGATGCAAGTATTACGAATGAGAGCATCTACCCCAAGGAAAAAACTGCTATATCATAATACAAAATCTTTGACTCAATAAAAATAAAAGTGATGGTCTTTAGGTAGTCCTCCTATAATTGATGAACAACACAAATGGGAACCAAGCTTCTGGTATAATTAATACAATATTCATATGTTGCCCTAGCTAGAAACAGAATGAAGGAACCTATCTTTGGCATGAATTCATTACTGGAGCAGAACAGAACAGCTCCATCAGAACAGCCATTCTGGACTGAATAGCATGGTACAGCAGACTATCGGGGGAGATTATCGAGTTGAAAATACATGATTAAATAGCACAGAATACAGCTATACAAGCTGGCATCTGACCAGGAGAAAAACAACTACTGCACTTTTCTTACAAAGAGCACCCTATGATCTTTAATGACCTAAAGTGTCTTTGTCCTTGGTACTGTCTCACAAATACCCGTTTAGTCTTATTTGAGCCTTGATTCCTCATTTCAATAAAGAAAAGGAAAATGCAAAGGGCAAAATGTCAATAGTATGTATTGTTTAGTATAAAGAATCCCCCAAAGCTCAGGAAACATGTCTTTTTAATGAGAAACAACAGTTTGTGGCCAGCTGTTCCACATCGTTATGAACACGTCAGCTCCAGCAAGATGTACAAATGGGGACTATAAACACAGTACATTGAAAATAAGGCCTGCATGGATAATCATACCTATTAATATAAATAGCACTGAGAAGAGGAGGACTGAACTCATATACTGACTGTCAATTTTGAGCAAAATATATTATTTTTCTTCATCCTCTCAATAAGAAAATAGATGTAACATGGCTCCAACCACAAGTGAGCCCCCAAATGTGTTTATTAAAATGTGAATTGAAACACAGAGTGGAAACATTGTACTGCATATGAATGTGAGGGCCACACTTTTACACATTAAATTATCCGCACAATATCACTCATTGAACTTATTTCCAAAACACAACATAGGTGAAGATTTATGTAGGCTTTATGAAAGCTATTTTGAAAAACACCTAGGAAGAAGAGCTAAGACTGTTGCAATTCATGAAGCATTTTCTTCTTCCTTATTAATGACGATGGTTTAGCCAGGGATGATGAAGTGGAGTTCAGTAGGTATTTCAATTTTTTCTGTCCTGTGATTAAAAAGTGATTTCTGAAGAAATGCCCTGGTCTAACATTAAATATTAGAAATTTCTCTATAGCAGAGCAACACAAGAAAAACTGGGACACTTATCCATGAGTTTTCCACAGCAATTACTCTGCTGAGTTTATTTTAAATATGTCCCTAATAAACTGAGAAAAGATCAAATTCACTGTCTAAGCTATTTTTCCATAGAGGTGCATTAATGCAAATTAGACAGAATGACTTTTCCCAGTTATAATTGGGCTGAAATGAGGTGGAAGGAACAGAAAGACAATTAACTTTAGAGGTTTTCTTTCTTTCTTTTTCTTTTTTTTTTCTTTTCTTTTCTTTTCTTTTCTTTTCTTTTCTTTTCTTTTCTTTTTTTATCTCCAGCAGTTTGGAGTAGGTTTAGTGCCTGATGGTAGTTGGCTGTCAGTGCTGCCAGGCAAAAAGACCTTCAAGGGCCTTTGTTTATCGCATTTTTCAATTAACCTCTGTGTTTTAACTTCATCATACTGCCTGTGCCAATTCACACCAGAGAACAAATAAAAATCCCCATTTCCTGTCATTATTTCTTTGCTTCATAAAATCAAGGAGTTTCTCTCTCTTCATTAATATAGAAAGGAAAAATATGCAAGTTTCAGATTACGAGAGACCACCACAAGTGGCAAAGAGTTTAACATAAATTACATTTCTACATTAACCTTTCTTTCTTTCTTTCTTTCCTTTTCTGCAAATGAAGTGAGAAAAATATTTTCCATGTGAAGTAGATTCGCAAGGTTGAGTATTGTAATGTCCAACTTTTAGGAATACAGTCACAAGGAGAAATTCATAATTTCATAATTTGAAATCCTTTTGCACATAAGAAAACACTACTTGCCTAAGAAGGGGATTTACAGTAGACATAACCCTAAGCAACCTTGGCTGAATAAGTTAGCCAGGATCACATATTACTGAAATTTCATAGGTATAGCAGATGTGGGTATGTTTAACCAGACAAAGAAACCCTTCTCTCCCTTGTCCTCTTCTTTATATTTTCTCTTCAAACTGGTAATGGTCATCTGAAAGTAGAATAGAAAGGAATGTCATTCCATGCCCAAAATTAAGCAGTTTACATTGCATATGCAACATGAAGTCTACTGGAATAAACTCTTTCTAAAAAATTAATTTTACTAGCTTGGCTTCCCAGGATGTATGTACCAAATTCACAGATTTTTGCAAGCACATGTTAAATACTGCTAGTTGCATTGGTTGGGGCTAAAATCATCTGCTGTTTGATCATCTGGTATTTGAGGTCTGATTGCCTACATGGAATTTAGTACTGCACAGCTCCCTTTCAAGTCTGTGGAGACTAATGGGCAATTTCAAGATGCTATCCATTTGACTTTTAGACAGCTGCTTTAGGCGTAGATGAATTACACTTTAGACTGCATTCACTATACTGGCTATGAATGGAGCACAAACACTACCCTTGATGAGTCCCATCCTGCTCTGCTCTGGATTCAGATTCTCTGCTCTGAACTAGCAGACCACTGACTAAATGCAGGAACTCAAGGATTATTAAGCAGGCCGTAAGACATAGAGGCAATGCATAAAATTTAAGAAGGAGAACTGGGGTGAGGATATATAATGAGATTTGAGGGGTTATGCGGAACTGAAGTACACTGATTTTTGTAATGATTACTAAAATCTTGCTTAGTGTTGACAGGCTAATAAAACGTTAATTCTCAGTTCCTTTTTTTCTTTTTTCAAAGCCACAAGTAGGCGAATTCTCAGCTATCCACTAATAATAAATCCCTAAAAACCTGTGGGTTTTCACTGCATGATCAGGCATATGACAACTTGTGAAGTAGGAGTGAAGCATGAGTGATACTGAGAAAGCCTGTTGTATGAAGTTTAATGTAAATAGCAGCTGCACAAAATCATCGGCTGAGAATGAGCGTGTTTGAAGTGCACAAGTATCAGATTAATCAATTCACATATATTTATGTTATCTCCAAAGCCTTGTTACACAGGCCTTAGAGGGCCTGGCAAACAATAGGATCTAGGCTAGGAGTCCAGGCTCAAAATTATAACAGTTTGAAGAAAACCAGGCACAGGTTCTAAGTAGCCTTTGTATGCAATGTAAGCATACATGCCACAAGGCTGGCAGTCAGAGCTTACTAGCTTGGGTGAAGTCCTGTACTAAAGCAAATATCTCACTTTGAGAACCCAAATATCTCTAAAGCACACAGTGCACCAGCGCAGCCTGAACTCCACGAGTTCTCATGCTTACAAACTTTTTAAGTACTCCACTTCTAGATAGAGCTAGATGCCCATCACTTTCCAAAGAACCACAACTGGAAAGATGGAAAGACAGTAACTTCAATCTTACAGGCAAACCGGATAGATCTCTCTCCTAAAATTATGCAATCAATTGCACTAGAACTAGTATTAGAAGCGTTAGAAACAATCTGAAAGTTATAGTCTTTACAGAAGACACATTCCTGCAAAATAAATTGTTAAGAGATACAAATTTCTCCTGGTGGCACATCAGCTTGCATTTTCCTTGAACACAGTAAGCCCAAAGTGCTTGAAAATTTTGATAAGACAGTTATCAGCTAGAGCTAAAAGATCTACAATCTCTACTTTGTAGACTATATCAATTTGATTGGAAAAAAAAAAGTACCACAACCAGCAAGTCTAGGAGAAAAGCCACTACCTATGAACTGGTGGACAAACAGGATGAAAAAAAAAATGATTGAGAAGACAGGAAATTCTTATATGCAACAGGAATTTACATTTAAGTTGAGAAACGTGGATGAGTAGATTCATTCAAGTATCTCAATATTATTGACACAAAAAGAAGAAAGGATGAAACAGAAATCAATTAAAAATAGAACTGCTTTTGTCACAGCAGAGCTTGCAAAACTCAGCAGAACCTGAAAAGAAAAGAAAATCTCAAGCGTATACATTTCTTAGAAAAACTCTGTACTCCATAGGCCTGTATAGTTGTGACACATGGGTTTAAGCATTATGAAAAGAATGACAAATTCAGGCCTTTATATTCAGATTTTTCCAAATAAATCTAAGAATAACTTACACTGTTCATAGAACTAACAACTCTATTAGAGTGGATATTACTGCAATAATTGGGTCCCATGAGCCAGTCAAGCATTTGTAAAAAAAAGGAAAGCAGCTGGGTTGGCTTGTTCATGTGAGAAGGGCAATAGGCCTGGCAAATGCAATACATCAGGGAGCAGTCCAAAACAGGAGTAAAAGAGTCTCCCAACAGCCATCCAAAGAAGTTGGCGAAACAACTGCACATTTGTACAGAGAAATCAAACCCAATCAGACAGTTTCTCCAAGCCACTAAAGACTATCTCAAGGCATAAACAATACTGCAAAACAATAAATCTATGACCCAATTATTCACAGAAAAAAAAAATGGGAATTTCAACTATGGCTTTACAAGCATGGTATTGCGGGGCTTGTGGTTGGACTCAATGATCTTGAAAGTCTTTTCCAACCAGAATGATTCCCTGATTCTTTGATTAGACTGAAAGTAGCAGCTACATATCTGAACTCTTTTGTTTTTATTTAACCCTTTAAAACTGATACACAAATCACAAATACTTATTGTACTTTGCAGACAGCATCACTGGTACCCAGTTGTGTGGAAATGTCAAATTCTGTCCAGAACTGAATTTAACGTTTTGCCAGTCATGCTTTTAAGGTCAGTGGATAAGGCGGATATTGTTGCAGTATCAACTATATTTGTTAGGTAAACCAATTTGTTATTGAACTATTAACTATATTAGTTTAAAAAATCGAGCTTAAATATTGGCATATCTGAAAACATTACTTCTGTGAATATTAGTGGTTGAGAGCCAACCATTTTGCCCTTCAGTCAGAGTAGAACAGTATGTTGCATATATCCTCAGTTTACTCTCATCATTTTACTAAACCACGGAGTTTTGCTGGTCTCTTGACAGTTTCTGCAGCAGTTAAACTACAACACATGGGTTCAAAGATGAACCAAGCCATCATCTGTCCTGACAGAGAGGCTGAGCTGTTCTTCAAAAATGACACTGTTAAAATATAGTTTGTTTGAATATTTCTTATCAATGGATTTAATAAACAAAGTAAGATGTTCTTTACTGCAAGAAATTCAAAGAAAAATAGAGCAAATAATAGAGCTGAAAGTCATTTAGTAGAAGACAAATTTCACTCCTAGAGTGTTCCTGTTATTACCTTCAAAAGTTTATAACTAAGGATTGCAGAGTATCCTAAACTCAAAACAGCTAACTCTGAATCATGTGTGTTGTTCCAGATTGTGGATTGTTACAAAGAATATTAATGAAATTTAAGAAGCTAAAGGATGAACAAAATAAAGACAACATCTCACAAATCGAGTCTTAGGAGCAGGCATGGGACAATTGCGCTACAGAATAAAAAATTGCAGTGAATTCAGAATTTTTTTTCCATAAATTTGAGTAGAAATTTTAAGTAGAAACCATGTCTATGTCCCCATAACAGAACCCAAGAAGTTCAAGGTGCACCAAAGACAGAAAAAGATGCTGGTTAAATGTGTTCTTAAATAGTGAGAACAATCGGCCCTTTTTTTTTGTCAGCGCTGAATTTTGGCAGTCTTTAGGACTTTGAAGAAAAAGAACAATTTAAAATGTCATGAAAGGCAGGATTTTAGCTAATAAGAATAATGAAGAAACAATTTATAAAGAAATGTTTAACTTCATGTACTTTAAATATTTTAAGACATTCACCCTGTCATTATAAATATTGACTGTATAAATACTAATTGCATAAATTATATAATTATAGTTGTTTTAGAATTGCAATTACAATTATATTAGCTATATGAAATATAAATGTTAATTGCATTTTTTTAAGTGTGACTTGATAAAGATAAGAAACTAGCACTGTAATTGTCAGGAAACTTTTTCAAACCCTGTCAAAATAAAAAGATAACCAGATTTGCATGAACCCTGTCTATTGGTAAAATGTTGAGTGATACTGAATATGGTCTTTTTTTTTTGCTTTAATGTGGCTTTAATGACTTCAAAGGAGTAGTTTTTACTCAGCCCTGCCTTCCTAATTCTACATCGGCATATGGTTGATTGCAATAAATATTTGAACATAATTCTAATATACTATTTTAGTGTAGATTTTAGCACTCAAGATTACCTCATGCCAAAGTATTCACCCAGTTCATAATGGAATAATTCCACTCAAATCAATAAAATTAACAATATAACCCATTTGGGAATCTGGACAATGTCATTCCCAGGGTCATTTTGAATTGTTTTAGTAGTACACAAAATATTACCCAACCTGTTTTTCCTTTTCTTCTCTCAGCATATCATCATCTTTGTGCAGTAAATTCTATAAATGCAAAAAGTTCATTTTACAGCATCCTCTTTCTGTGATGACTGTGAGGCTAGAAAACATTTTTAAGATTTTCTCATTTAATATGAGTGTGGGTTAGTAGTTCAGTATTTTTCCTAGCATGTTCATGCACCCATCCGTTACCTTATCAGCCCATCTTTCTCAGTCATAACAGGTGATGTCTCATAGGGCTCTCAGTCAGCTGCCACCACCAGAACAATTCAGCTATCATGACCTTCTCTCTGTTTTTCAGTGAAGAATATTACAAGGTGTATGCATGCGTTTGGCTAAATGAGTCACCCTGTGGGTCTGTCATCTCATTATCTGGACATCCCATGTGGCTTTCAGGCACAAGCTGGAAAACAGAATGGACTTTAGATAAATATACAGTGGAGTAGCTGATCTCTGCAGGCGTGGTAAATCCAAGTTTCAGTAAGCACTGGATCAAAGATGTTTGCATATGAGCTGCAATGTATATTCAGGATAATGATGAGAAGTAACACTGCCTTCAGGTTGCATTGCAGGACAGACACCACTAATTTAATACACCATGATATTTTTATCCACAGACTAGAGGTGTAGTCTGCTCTCATTGAAGTTCCCTCTGGTTTATACCAGGTTACTGAGAGCAGCACTTGGCAAAGGGACTAAAGCTAGTCTCATAGTAATGAAACTACAGTTTCCCAGTCCACTCCTGCTCTGTCTTAATTACTATTCTCTGACAAAAAGTATTTTCGATCGATATAAATCATTAAAAGAATACTTCTATCGACTATTACTTCCCACATAAGTAGTTTGGTGAGTTGTTTATGAGCTATCAGACTCCTGCCATGGATAATGCTAGTGATTAGCTAAGAGGATTCCTCAGTACCTCAGCAACAGGTCTGACTGCCTAATAAGAAAGCATCCAAACCTATGTAATGGACATATTGATTATATCATTTCAGAACAAGCTTTCACACCTTTAAAGGATTCTCCATTGCCAAAGTGCTGTCACTTTCCCCAAAAAGAAAAATATAATCTCATGATTCCGTTCTATGATCAGACCTTTTGTGCCTGATCTGCGCTGACCTAGGTATCTGAAGAATATTTCAGACCAGGTTGTGGAAGAATAAGTAGATGGACATATAAGACATTAAGTTCCTTTTAACCTTCAACAGGCATTTCATTCTGGACAGATGAAATCTATGTAATATACATTAGCAGTTTCCAAAGTGTGAGACTCAACAGGGAGCTCTCACATCACATTTTATCATAACCATCTCACATACAACTCACATACAATCCACTCCTTCCAGTGTGGGAGAAGCTCATTGGATATAGTCATCAACACCCAGAACACTTGAAAAGGAAAATACAACTTCGAATAAATGAAGAGATAAGAAATGAAAAACAAAGACTACGAATCCCATTTTTTGTCTATATCACCTGGATGCATCTCTGCGCCAAATAGATTTTCTTATATAATGCTCATGGATTTCCCAGGAACTTAAGAAAGTTGAAAATCATTTCCTCACTTTCAGCACACTGGTGCAGTCTTGAGAACTTATCACTCCTCATGCATCTTTGCTATGGTTAAAAGAGAAGAAAAGCAAAAATGAAGGCTTTTGTTAGACTGGTATCTTTTATGAAGTGAGGTTGTTCCCAATCAGTTTGCTGAGTTAAGGATTTGTTGAACTTTTTCAGTAACTGGGAATGCTGCTCCATAGGAAATTTTCCCATCATTACCAGTTTACAAAGCCAACCAACTGATCCCTCAGTTAAATACTAGAAAACCACAGAAGCGCTGCCGATTGATAGAATCTACATTTTTCCATCTCCATAGAAGGAAAAATATCATATTCTTCAGGCATAGACTACAAGAAGAGGACAGACCAACAAGCAGTCAAAAAAAGCCATCAGTGTACACTGTCAGAAGCCCTTGAGCTACTGTTCTTTCTGACCAGATGAGAGCAGTCAGGTGCCAAGGCTCCACAGGACTAGTGGCATCTTGTCTAAATTCCATCTGGCTCCAAGCAAAAAGGCACCAAGATTCAAACAACTGTACATCTAAAAATGAAACAAAGCATTTGTTAATACCCAGGATATGACCAGCATTAAAATAGATGTGAACTTCTCAATAAGCCAGTGAGACTGTATGCATAAGTCAAAGATCCAAAACATATGTATAACTCCCTGCTAATAAGGCATACCAAGGTCAAACAGCTGGACTAGCAGAAAGGACTTTCCCAGATCTTCTGCCTCCCTCAACAGTGAGTCTGGGAGATAATCGTCTGTGCGTTATGGGCTCAGGCTACTTTGCCAAAGAAAATTCCAAACCAGATCCTAGGTATTCCTTAGGAAGAATTTTGAATATCTAGCACCATTCCAAATATTCCAAAAATGAAAGTCTGTGGGAGGTAATGTGAATGTGAGAGGCAGATTAACTCTATTTCTTCAGAGAAATGTTGGTCTTTTTTTTCCCCACCTTTGACAGAGGAGGAAAAGGCAAGATCTAACAGGACGGCAAGGCTCAACAGGAATTATTTTTGCTCTGTGAACTCTCCTCCACCTCCCTGGCTACAAAGCCATGATATAATAACTTTTGAGACTTACCTACCTAATTTAGTTATGAACTTTTATATACATAGGAGGACTAACAGTGATGTTGGTTGTAGTAGTATAATATCATATCATGCTTCAGTTCTGGTAAGAGGCCTTTAATGGGGCTCAGCCAAAATGTAGCACAGTGCTGGCTCGTATGACTTGAACTCCCAGATTTGTAGCTTTGATGTAGTCACATAAATCTATTTTGTTTCACTGTAAAGCCTGTATGGTGTTAGGGCAAGAAAATAAGTGTGAAATTATTAAAGTATGGTGCACTATCTCCATAGTTAATTGAATACAAATAAAACAATCTCTTCAGGCTCTGACAGACCAAAATTCAGAGGGTTATTTATGAAAAAACAAAACAGGAGACTGTTTTCTGTCAAGCTTAAAAAAGGAGCAGTATAAATTCTGTGTGCCAATTTTTAGAAAGGAGATCTTTCTAGCAACACTAACCACTACCTCTCCCGAAAAAAAATAACAGTCAATAAGGCAACTTGTGGATCCAGTAAACCCTCTCCAGCATCACAGGTTAGGCCTGTGCTCGCACATCTCTGTGACAGAAACAGCAAAAAGGCTAGGAAAAAGGAAAGGCAGCTAAAGGGGAGCCAAGGAAACAAAAGAATCACTAGAGCCAAACTTTGGATCAAAAAGCAAAGACAGATTCCTGTTGGAATTTTCCTATTTTCAGAGAAAAATAACTTGTACATTTTTCTGTAAGTAAACAAGACTGACTCAAGGACTTCATCATTAATTTATTTTCCTAATTGAAATGAACTATCCTAAGGCCCTGAACCTTAGTTAACCATCACAAGATGACAGAACAGCTAAACAGCAGCATTATTGTTGCTGTTTGTATTATTGCTAATATCAACCAGTCACGATTCTGATTCATCAGTGCTGTGTATGGTAGAGACAGGTAGTGAAAAACACAATTTCTGTCCGCAAGAGATTAGCATCTAAATTATTTCCAACCTAATAAGGTTCACTCTGAATGAACCTGAATGGGACTGTGAAAAATGCTTTCCAAACCTTATTTACAATCCATTTCCTCAACAGCAAATATCCCAACAATCAGTAGTCAGGTTCATCTACTACCAGGAGTTTTAACAATCACAGTATTTCTTATTTATCCTCAATGAGATTACAGTGAATGTCTAAAGGGAAGGATGTACTTAATAGCGGACTCACACAGTCACACACAATTAGGGAGGAACAAAGTAGAAGGAATAGTTTCTTTTATTCTTTTATTCCCAGCAATAGTGCTCAACACAAATTCTGCCCTCTCAGCCAATCATCTTCCGTTGGAAAAATCACTTCTCTTCTAAACAACACTAGCAGTGACTCCATTCTAGAGTGAAGTCAGTCCAGCCCTTGCTCATCCCATGGGCTCAGATGAGAACACTTCATGTTCCCAAATCAGGACAATGTCCTTTTTCTTCCTCTGATTGCCCCATGTTAGTGATTACAAATGGACAACAGAATATTTATAGAATCACAGAATGGTGGAGGTTGGAAGGGACCTCTAGAGATCATCTAGTCCAATCCCCCTGCTTAAGCAGGAACACCTACAGCACGAGGCAGAGGGTGGTGTCTGGGTGGGTTTTGAAGATCTCCAGAGAAGGAGACTCCACAGCCTCTCTGGGCACATTTAAAAGTAATCTGCAGTAGCCCTCCCCTTCACTTACTTCCATGAGCAGAAGTGCTGCCTGAAACATCCTTAACTCCTAACAACACGGATGCAGTTTCACGCAAGTGAACACAGAGCAACATTAAGGCAGCAATACCACTTTTGGAAAGTGCTAGATGAAGATGATCTTTTAGTGACAATGAAGTAAGAAGTTATCTGTTTGTCCCAGAAATTCTGTTTTGCTCCTGATTTCCATGGTGCAGAGGAATGGGAGATGATATTCTGTACCAGTTCAAATAGGTCAGCTGATAAGCTATCTACCTACTCTAACTCCTACAACCTGTTATGTAACAGTCTTCTCAAGTATTGCTCAGAAAAACATATTCATATTATCCTTCATTTAAAAATCTAAAATGTCTCATCAAAAAAAAGTGTTTTCATACCCATGTGTACATTTGCTTTAGCAAATGTCCATCTGCAATTTAAATGCAAAAAGAATCATTGTGTCAGCAAAGATCCACTAGCAATCATTTGCCAAAGAAGACAAAGAACAACAACAACAAAATAGTATAATACAATGGAAATGAAAAATGAAAGAAACAATGAGACCTTAAGAATATACTTTCACGTCATCATCTTTTATATACATTATTTTACTGTACCTCATCTCCTACAGAAGGGAAGCAAATGTGATAGGAAAATATTTTGGTTTGGAAGATATTATTGCAATTACTGTGACACCAAGAATGAGCTCCAACTGAAATCAGAGTCACACAGTTTCTGTGTGAGGCAGTGCGTAAGTGATATAATGCAAAGCCATTCTACAAACTGAGAAAAATTGAAATACAGATGGCATTGAAGAACTTTTTAATGCTATTCTTAGTCATTCACTGAACATCTAGAGACAAGGGTGACAGATAGATCCTTTCTTTATATTTAGCAAGAAAGATGTTATCTGCACTGAGAAATATATACTACACAAAGCTGCAGTCTCCACAGTGTT
This sequence comes from Crypturellus tataupa, assembly GCA_034781795.1. Taxonomy (NCBI): domain Eukaryota; kingdom Metazoa; phylum Chordata; class Aves; order Tinamiformes; family Tinamidae; genus Crypturellus; species Crypturellus tataupa. The sequence goes on from JAWLRI010000223.1 coordinate 609,265, forward strand.
AATGCTTGTTTCTTGACAAAAAAAAAGTCTCTATAAGAAAAAAAATGATTAGAACAATTTAATCCTAATCCCTTTTCTCTGATCTTGGCAGAGGATTTTTAGCGAGTAACTATATTTAAATAACTACCCAGAATTAATCCTTTTGGTCTCTCAAGGCATGAAGGGAAAGCAGTCAGAAACAAAGAATTCAGAAGAGTATTGCAGCTGTTTCATAGAATTCACTATTTATAATTGAAAAGATTCCTTTTTTCTTTTTACGTTTTTTTCTCTGTGGTGTGAGAGCAACCTTCAACAGCCTTACTCGTCCTTTCTTTTTAACAATACCAAATTTCACAGGAGACACACAATAGATATAAAATTTTTTCAGCATGAAGTTAAGTGTTTCTGGCAGTTTACAGTGTGCAGTATAATGCTGTATGTAGAAAGAAGATCCTTTTTTTTTCTATATAACTTGTGTTGATTTAATAAAACTAGAAAAAGTCCTTTTACAATTCTTTTCTTGGCAATAAATGGTTGAAAGTGCCAAGCTCATTCCTACTTTGCAGAATGTTGCATGTACTGAAAAAAAATTTTATGTGTAGTTGTAGTCCCTTCTGATTCTCTATTCCTCTCATAACTCTTGTTTTACAGCCACAAAAGTCATTCTTAATTCAACCTCAAGACCTCCATTCAAGATGTAAATAAAACTTTTTAGACCCATTCTGGAGAGCCAAATATAGTCAGATAGAATACACACCATTGTATTTCTTATGAAGTACTGCTAATATTAAGTAACTAGTCTTCAGTGCACGAGCTTCCATGCCATGCTTGAAGGCTAGCTCCTCACAGACTGTTTGGAACAGAGCAAGTCAAGATCCATCACTCTATTGGACATATCTCAAAACTTACAAAATCTAGTTCAAAACATGCAAAATTGACTGAGATGTGTTGGGAGGATCAAATATTTGGGTACTCCACTGATTCAAGGATTTGTGTCAGTATAGAAGAGCTGGGCGTTTTATACTTGCTTTTCCAAGACTGAAAGGCACAGTTGATCAGAGTGAAAAGAACACTACATAAGCTATCAAATTTTATCAATACATGTAAAATATTTATTCTTTCACAGTGAGCTGTGTTGGCAGCTATATGAGAGGCATTCAATTTTGTATAGCTTGATATCCTTTGTTATGACTATTTTAGCAAAACACAGGTTTCAAGTACAAAATATCTCTCTAATTCAGAAATAGGAATGTTTTCAGATTTCCAGAAAACCCTCTGTAAAAACCTTAGTCAAAGAAAGTTGGAATTCTTTCATTTTTCCTTTGTTTTGTAGCAGGATCTACAGTATATATGTGAGTAGAAGAATATGAGCTAGGAAATCACATTCACCATAGGAGCTAACTGATGAGATAGACCAAATCGTAAAAAGTAGCAACTATTTTGTTAGAAGAAAAAATCATTCAGTGATCTGTGCAAAATGCAAAGATTTCAAGCACATTTTCAGACAGCGTTATTGGCATTTCCCCACTCTTCCATTTACTATTTAGATGTAGAAGACAAAAGCTTATCTGTCCCTCGTGCTCACATTTTATTCACAAGCTATTCGCATATTTTTTATATCATGGATTTCTGCAAGACTGCTAAAAATTTCAAGGAAAAAATATTACCAAAGCCTGAATCAGATGCACAATCCAGGGAAACAGCAGACTCTTCCTGACCTACATAATTGCCAAGATCTTGCACTGTTAAAAATGAATATTTTTCCTGATCAATTGTCACTGCAGGGAAATTATGTGATTTGTGTCACACATGATCTAATTTGTGGTTCTCAAAACACAGTAGACACATGACCTGTAACAGAGGAGTAAGCTGATACCTAACGGAAAAACTATGAAAAATAAAAAGCTGAATAATTGTAAAAACAAAGATGCTTTGCCTGTCTGCATTATTTAAGCATGAACTATGGTTTTCAATCCATTATAGTTATAGTAAAACATTGTATACAACACTCAGAAATATTTCCTTTTTTTTTTTTTCCCTTCTGTCATGTGGCATAATTAATACAGCAGAAAAATAAATTCTAGAAACCAAAGTCATGCTTTGCAGACTATTAAAGCCCAGCTGTCGGTCAGAGTTAAGGAAATGATTGTGCTGTTTGTGTCATTTCTAATTAATAATAACTAAAGATTAATAAAGCAATTTGGAAAAGGAATGTACCAGGTAAGGATTTATAGGCAGTTGAAAGTCATTTTATTGTAAATAATCATGGATAAAATTAAATGAGAGCTAAGATGGTTTATGGTGCAGCAAAAAAAAAAAATGTTTAAGGCATTTTTCAAGCTCTGCTTCTCTTTGAAGCCTGTTAATGAAGGCAGAGATAGTGAAAACTTGCAATTTTGCCTCTTACAAATAGACTACTACCTCAGTGATGTCTGCACTGTTCGGCAGTTCTCTGCATTTCCGCAAAATGCATGAAAAGTGATCTTATAGCAGGGTGTTTCTTGATATATTTTTCATTGAGCCTCTTAGAGTTTCATAGGAGTAAACTGAAAAGCAAACTCAAACTGCACTGTGGAGTGATAAGTATTTAGGCCATTTCAGGAACCACCCTCAATAAGAGCTCTTGGAAATACTTGATCTGCTGCAAATGGTTTATTAGGTCTTCTAGCAAAAGTAGTACAATTAATCTGGTCATGAAATTTTCTGCCAAGTAATTCCCAATTTGCCTCCTAAGGCAGCTTAACATGGATAGGAGGATGAAAATGTTCAGGTGCAAGGTCAGTGCATAAGATCCATACTCCACAGACCTTCTTCAGGTAGCTAATTTTCACACCTATACCCTAAACACAGGCTCAAACCTACTACTGAGCCTTGACCTGCCTGTCTGTAGTGTCTACATATAGCACATCTTCAAACGGAGGATAATGCAGGAATGACCAGCAGCAGTCAAGCCGCTTACTTCTATGACATGCACAAATAGGACACAGACAGTGACTCACTTTAGACTGTCAGCAAACGCTTCCATAAGCTGTATGGTTCTCAATGACTCTGGATGGACACCACCACCTCCTTACAGTATGGGGCACAACCAGCAGGTTTCTGGAGTGGGGATTGCAGGAGCCCTGTGTAGCAAGGCCAGGCACAGAAGAGACAAGAGGGGGTGTCAATAGGAGACATGCAAGAAGAGATATGGCTGGAGAGGTGAAGAGAAGTGTGACGGATGTTTTCCAAGGATGTGGAGAAGGAGGCATTACTGGGGACACGGAGACACTGTGCCAAATGAAGGCTCAGTGCCAAAGGAATGACACATTACTACACATTACTACAGATAAAGACTTTTTAAGCATGACCCTCTGTTTCACGAATTTTCTCATGGAAAACTCTATTCCATGTTTTTCAGCTTCCCTTCTTTTTCCATGTTTCCATTTATGTATAGTACTGATACGAAACCCATTACCTCTTTGGCCTGTAAGATCTTGATATGCTGCAGGAGATCAAATTATATTATATGTGCAAGATAACAAACTACTGTATCACTGTCATTAGAGTGAACAGTACATTGACTACATTGTGCAATGTCACCATCACAAGTCATTTTGTGTACTGAGAACTTAGGCAGTATCATTTACACAAACAAAAATATAATATTATTGAACAACAATATAATGTTGTAAGAACGGTATATTGTAAGAACAGTATGACTTGAAAACAGGTCTACAGGTATTGAAAAGATGTCGCTGAGTTGTACATTTTCAATCCCTTGCAAAAATAAATGCGTGCTTTTCTTCAAAAAGGTCAGCAAGGTAGATGGCAGTTTGCACCATTCGTTGTTATCACTATTACGTGTGCATGTATATATATAAAACAATATACATTTACATGTAATATACACACATAATCTGGGAACAAAAGTTTTGGGGTAAAAAGAAAGTTAGATGATAGGAAGCTAGTACCCCTAAATTACTGTGGGGCTGCCAATGAATGAGACTGCCACCATGACAAAACTTATTTTAAAAACAGTGTTGTAATTAGTCCTTTTTATAAGAAGATTCAAGAACCTTGCTGTCATGGCTGTGTTGCTGTTGTACCTGAATTGCCTGTGAGCTTGTCTCTGCAGGGCTCTACAGTAGATGTTTTACATACACATATGATATGATAATAGAATCATAGAATCATAGAATCATAGAATGCCTAAGGTTGGAAGGGACCTCTAGAGGTCATCTAGTCCAACCCC
>JAWLRI010000223.1:613577-632835 GCA_034781795.1 Crypturellus tataupa
AGGGAGCACTCTGTGCCTTCATCCAGGTCATTGATGAATAAATTGAACAGGACTGGACCAAGGACTGACCCCTGGGGACACCGCTCAACACAGGCCTCCAACTAGACTCCTCACCGCTGATCACCACGCTCTGAGCTCTGCCATCTAGCCAATTCCCAATCCACCTCACAAGCGTATAAACTGCATGTGCCCAACAAAACATAGGAGTGTGGGGAGATGGAATGGGCACAAGCATTTCCATTAAGGGCTCTGTTTTGTGTTCTCTCTAGAGCCTTCATTCTACCTTGTACCATATATTACATAGCTAAAAAGATCTTATTTTTAGCAAGGCACCTTAGGTTTCTATTCCTCTTTATGCATTTTTACTGGGAGCCTGGGACTTGTCGGTCACTTGTAGGCTGTTTTTTCAACCTACTTCTGAATTGTTTAATTTATGGCTTTCCATATCTACACACAGTTCCAAATACTACCAACAGTAACTGAAGTATTATCAGGATAAACGTTATGCCCCATTCAGCACTCTTTACAAGCTCCCAGGTGAGAAGAGGCTTGAACAGGCCCAGTGTGTCAGGGTTAAATTTCACTTCCCCATGGAGGACACCTCTGTGCATTCATTTGCATCCTATCTCCAATTCTAGCAGAAAATGACACTGCTTATTTCTCAGCTTGTCTTTGAGCAATAGTCTGTCCCTTATCTGCTCTCGTCATTGAGAGATTGAAAATTATACTGTCTTTGTAAGCCGTGGGAATCCATTATTTTGATAATCAAAAGAATTGTTCCTTGAGCATATATACTGTGGTCAGAAGCTCAGATTGAATGAATATCCCTCTTAAAATTCCTCCATTATTTCATTAGATGTTGCGCAATCTATCTTTTCCCATGAAAAATATTGGGTTGGTATTCTTTTGTCATACTAGAAAGAATCTAGATATTTATGTGATGAGAACCAAATCCTTTCTGCTTTACCGAATAGAGTGCATGACAACTATGGAGCAGTCTTTGATCAAATCTTGTTAGTCTGCATCAGGACCCTAATTTTCTTCTGACCATATAACCTTATATCCTGTTTTGTTTTATAAACATCATTGGTACATAGAGCTTGGGTATATTACACTAGTGCCTGCTTGCCCAAATCAGCTGCCCATTCAGCTTCACAGAGATCTATACTTTTCTCTACCAACCCTTAGAAATAGGATCATTTTCTGCAGTAAGTACAATTATTTATTTGTAAATATTTAGTTTCCTTTTTAGAATGAATAGAAAAAATATATATGTTCATTGATTCTGGCCTTCTGACTGCAAATGAGTTTTGGAGCATCTAGTACCTGGAATGTTTAGTCTTAATTTACTCAATGGCTCACTTATATATTTATATACAAATGCACATAAGCACATGTACACCAGGATACATTAATAAAACCCTCTATCTAGGAAACTGCACAGTTCCAGTTTGAATAATAAAAAGCATAATGCCTCAGGAAGGATTAGCAGGAGAGTTCAGATGGATTTTATCAGTATGTGTTCACATGTCAATTGTATAAAAGCAGGACATGGGTATTCATTGCCAGAAGTTTAAAGTTTCTGGAATTACATTTGCCAGGAAGAGAAGTTGTGTATAATTTAAAGGTGAATTTGTACACATGATAAATCTGGACCATGCTCCGATAACAAAAAAAGCAGATAAATAAAGCTGACAGGCCTTTTTTTCTTAAACTTGAAACCAATGCTGAGGAAATAAAAAAAAAATTAAGACACAATCTATTTATTTATTTATTTTCATAGGGCAGTAATTGTACTATGTACTATGCTGATTTTTCCATTTTCCCTTTTTTTTATTTTTATATTCAAAAGATAAATTCTTGGGCTGTTAGCTACTCTGGTTAATTCTTTTCAGGACAAAAATATAAGAATCTCCCTGTTTCAATTTCATTTAGAGGATAACTTGTATTAATAATGGAATAGATTGTTTTCTCTAGGCATCAAAAATACATTTTTGTCATTTAGAAACTGCTATTGATTCTCAGCTTTTAACTATCCATATATCAAATGCCAAAGATAGGATCATAGGATAGGTTGAGAGAACCCAGTGCAGTCAGCTTAAATAATATGAATATTTGTCTCAGTAATTTTATGAGTATATATATCATCTATAAAAAAAAATAAGTAGATGAACTCATTGTATGATTTGTATCATCAACTTGATCTTTATATCTTGGTTCACTCATGACTTCCTTGCATATTTGGAGAAAAAAAAATTAATATTATCTGCCTAAAGAGATTAAAACCACCTGGACTTTTTTCTTATTATGTATTAACTAATTTTAATATAAGATCTACATATGTGTATACAGTAACTTTTCATAAGGGCTTTAAGAGCAGAGTTACTATGATATTTCAACCTCAACTTGTTTAAAAGTTGACATAAAAAAAAGCATGGTAATACAAGAAATATCATTAGCCATTCACCTCCTTAAGGAACAAAATTATGCAACAAATGTTCATTTGGGCAAAACAGAGTAGCTGTTCTATTTATTCCATTGGGATAATTGTATGCATGAACAGCACGAGAACTCCACGGATTTACAGCAACTGAAGATTGTTCTGATTCTATTTTTCCTACCACTTTCACTCCAAGATTCAACTTAACTTCCTGTCAGGATATAGGGTATTTAGATGAATTATATGGAACCCTTTTTTGAAAGAGCAGAGAAGGAGGTTTGACTTTATTGCTTTAGGAGCAGAATCAGCTGCAGCACCAGGCAGTGCAAGTCTGCTATTCAGTGGGAACACAGGGTCACTGTGGTCCAGGATTCAGAGTAAGGAAATTCAGAAGTTCAGAAAGAAAATATATATGGCAATCTGCTGTTCCCCTGTTGCTGTGAATGGGAACACACCTGCTTTTTCTAATATCATTATCAGTAGATTAATTCCATACACGTCTACTGTTGACTCTTGTGATAAGGAAACATTACATACAGGATTGGAGAGAAAGAAAACAGACCATCGAATATACAGGATATGCATTTTCATGCTTGTCTTTCTTAAACTGTTAGAACTTCTCTAGCAATAATGTGTTAAGCAGATATATTAGACACTGTAGAAAAGCAGTATTCCTGTAAGTGCTATCTGTATTCCAAATGATTTCACAAGCTAATTGTCTTTTCAGTAGAGAAGACTATTTGACAAAGAGCCTAATACAAAATACATTTTTCTCTAATGTAACTAGTTCATAATTAATACACAGGTAAATAAACTCTCCCTTTATTTGGGATTTTTAAACATCGCTACAGTTGTTAATTGCAACCTGTACTTCACTCTGTATCTGTAGCCACAGATACAAACGGAAAAAAAATACAAATGCAAAAGAATACAACTACAGAATGTAAACTAGTGTTTGCTACAAGGCACAGAGAAAAGAAAGTTTTTGAATTAGAAATTTGAAACTTACAAATCTGTGCTTGAAGTATGATGTAGAATTAAGTTTTTTTGATTTTACTCCACCAATCTTGTTTTCACTCCAAGTAGCTAACTCATTTTAGTAACAACTCTGGACTTCAATGATAGGTGTAGATAAGATCTGCACTTCACCAAAAGAAAACAAAGTCGTCGTCTTAATGTACCAGTTAAGGCTCTGGATAATTTTCATTATGCATAAATATAATATATCTCCATGAAGAGTATCAAAAAGTTTTTTAAGATAAGTATATTTTAATGTAAACAAATTTCGTCAGAATACCCTTTCCCATCATGCTGCTATACTCAAAGTAACTTACCAAAAAAGTCAATCCTTCCAGGTGGTATGTGACTTGTCTGTGGTATTCAGTATGCTTCCAAGATATGTTTTTCAGACATAACAGGAAAATATGGTCTAAATTTATGCAGTTGACCCATCTTCCACAATATCTACTTTATAAAACTTAGTATGTACTGTGCTTACCATGCCCTCTCCCTCTAGAAAAACTGTCCTTGGTTAATACATAGACTCAGGCCACAAAAGGAAGAGCATTGCCTAATAAAGTTGTCCAAGAAGGATCTTGTTTTCTCAGGTTTTGCTGGAGAATTTGGTCCCCTTTTGCATTACTACTTTAGAGAAGACCTTATATTTGAACCTGAATCCTGTCTGCTGCACAGTTCAGAAGACCTTGCAGAAATGTTAATGGGGGAAGACAGGAGTTACTTTGTCTTATTTGTGCAAAGAGATCAGAGTGACTGATATGTAAGTTATCTTGGTCAGAGAGAAATCTGACATGTAACTTTGCTGTGGCATTCATTGAACCAACCATGAGAACCAATATACAAATGAGAGGGAAAAGAAAAGCTGTGAAAATATGCAAGTTTTCATCAGAAGAGAATTTCTGCTGTTAAATCTTGCCTTCATGCATGCTTACAGAGATTTTTGTGGTATCATAACTTGTATAAATGCAGAAGATTCACAATACAGTGCCATATCATCATTTTGGACACCTAGGTTACAGTAAATGCTAAGAATATCTTAACAAATCTATCTGATGGTTGCCAAGTAGCATCGTTAAATCTCTTCTACAAACAAAAAATTGCGACATGAACTCCAATAAGCTCAGGTGTGAATGACAGTGAAGCCTTTCAAGCTTGACTTTAAGCCATTTTTGTATGGCGCTGCTGGGTAAGTACAACCAGTCTGCTGTGTCAACTTGGCAAAAGTTTCACGGGGATAGAGAGAAATACTGTCAAATAGTATCAAAACATATAAGGAAAATAAGGAGCATTTTCTTGTAAAATGTTCTCAGTTCAGCTGTTCTTAACTTTTCATGACATAAAACATTACAAAATTGAGAAGAATTAAATTCAAGCTGAAGTTCAAGTTGACTTGAGTGTGAATTTGTGATATTTTTTAACTGTTAAGCATTAAAAGATTTTGTATCCTTTGAACAATCCTCAAATTCAAAATCTCAGAATCTTTAAATGAATAGAATTTCTATGCTCTAAAAATATCTGCTCTTTGTAAAACATGATCATGAGACCATGTGAGTAAGAGTCTTTTAAGTCACTCTGCTTTAAGACAGTCATTAGGATATGTCATTAGCAATACCCACCCACTGGGAGAAAGTTTTCCAATAAAAAGAAGAAAAAAAAAGCATTAACACATTAAAAATTTTAAAGAAAAGAAAAATAAAACACCTCCAAGGTCACTTTCATATTTTTATTGTATGAGACCATTTTAAAAATTCCTGTTTTATGAACAAAGTCTTTAGCACATCCCACAGAGCAACTAAGAGACACGCTTCAACTGTTCTGACAAGGTTATGTATTCATGAACTGCTGAGTCACGTTCAAAGATAAACCCCAAATTCCCTGAAATCTGTAATTGAAAAGCTAACATGAGATCCATAGCAAGTGAGAAGAGACCAGGCTGAACAACGAAGAGATGGAGTGGAAACGAAATGCCATTATATACAGCATAAACGCTCAGACATTTTAAGCTCTCCTCTGTATATATTATAAGATATATACCTGGAGAAGCTGAAGGGAAGTAGTGTAGCTATCAGCACTAATCAACAACACAAATTTGGAAGAACTTTCACCAGCTAAACCATGGCCAGTTTGTCTATAGCACATTTATTTGCACAATCTACTTTACTTAATAGTATCCAATTTTAGATTAATTTCATTGTATAAGAAAGCATTGATCACTTATAATCCTGACCATGTTGAATAGTTTTAGTCAGGTTACCTATCAAAAGTTGACCAACTGAAGACATTTCCTCCTTTAGTCTGAAAAGAAACTGAGAGAAACAGTTGTGACAATTCCACATTTGTTTTAGAAGAAATAATATCAATGAAGAATAAAAACATTAGGTCCAATTATTGCAACTGTCAATATTTTGTTTTAGAAGAAACATGGATTGCAAACATCCATCTGTTTCTATTGTTAAAAGACATCAGGGTCCTGGAAAAAGATATAATTTTCAACCACTTCCCTGAAATGGAAGTGTCGTGTGTGTTGGATCACCAGTGACATCTGTAAGCGCACAGGACTTTGGTGTCAGAATGTCCTTTCCAAATACTTTGAACACTGCACCGTAACCTCTAGTACCAGACTTGGTTCAGACTCACTGATAGCACTTGGCAGATGAATGAATTGAGGTGGAAGCTGAGGTAAGTGGGAGGGTGAGAAGATCCTCCCCATGTGAGAGGTAGACATCACCTGGGCAAGACTCTCAGTCTCACACTAAACCTGCTCTCAGATAGGGTGGACACTGGCTATGCACAAGATGTCTAAGCTGTCATGGATCTGAATAATTAAAGGATGGGCTAATCAGAGACTAATTAATATTGAATATCTGTGGCATGACCAAGAAAAGGATCAAAGCTAGATGGTAGCAGTAAATGGATGATTGAAGGGCTAAGAATAATGTGTTTTGCAGAAGTGCAGACAGTGAAAGAATTTGAGAGCATATAATTGCAATTGTCATAATCAGAAAATTCAAGACAACAGAAATTGAGGTCATATTAGTTTGCAATAAATGTTAAACTAATTGCAACACAAAGCAAAGGTACAAGAAGTTCAGGCTTTTTTATTCAATAAAACTTCTTGTGATGTATTCAAAAATACAGGAATATATTGGTTGAAATGTACATTTGTCCTAACCACAGCATATTTCCCCACTGAAACTTGAAATCCTAGGACAAGTCACCCTGCAGACTCAGTACCTCTGTTTTAAATCCTTTAATCTCTCATGATTGCATGAGTGCATTGCCCAAGTTCTTCATACATACTTCTGCCTTACATCTTTCTCCTCAAAATTGTCTATGTACGTGTTTTATTTTTCACTTTTTTCTCATTTATTCTGCTGCACTCTTCTTCCTCTGGATACTCTGGGCCTGCAACCACTGCTTTAGCCCTTGCCATTTTGAAGAACAGACTAGCAGCAAGCCCAGTTTCCTTCTTGAAAAATATATCCTGATATCGTGATATGAGAGGGATTGGGAAGTAGCACAGCGAGCCAACACTCAGGATATCTGAGCTTTGGGAGTTACAGTTTAGAAGCTGCTTTAAGGTATGCTGAACGTCTATTAAAACATGATTTACGACAGAAGGGCATGTTCGTTCTCTTTCAAAGCTGTCAGGGTCACTTGTTCTGAAATCTGAAAGGGCATGGAGTGTTTGCTGTGTATATTGCTATGGAGAAGGTAGTAAAATTGGAAAACCTAGTCCTCCAGCTTTACACGGGTTCTTTATTATTTCTTTTATTCTCAAGTGTTTACACATTTCCACTTATTCTTATTTTGGTATGAAGATAGAAGATAATATACTGCAAGTTGCAGCTCAGTTATTTTCAGGAGGGTTAAGCCTGAAATTAGCTTGCTGACTAAATCCACACTTTTGAGAGGTCAGAAGAACAAGCACCAATAAGAAAATTCTGCTACGCTTTGCACCAGCACAAATCAACTGCTTCTGTCAGTGAAAGAAAAAATTGCTTGTTTCATTTCCTTTGTACTTTCTGATTGAATTCCATTGCAAGGGCTATGCATGGTGGAAGATACTCTATTTTCAGGATAGGACATTTAGTAAAACAGATCATGAACAATGGATAAGGAAGGGCATAAGTGACATTACTGTTGTTTTTTTGCTTGTAGTCCCACATTCACTTGGCAACTAATTACCTGATGTTCCACACACTAATAATTACTGGAGTTGCTGTTTACGAGGCTAACAAAGGAGATTTCAGACTGTCAGAAAAATGTCATTTCAGAGACTGTGGATTAGGTGTTAACATGTCCAGGTAGCTCCCAGTAAGTAATTAATTAAAATGAACATAAACTATTTTATGCATAGGTATCAACATTTAGTTGATAAATATTAATAGAGTGCATATAATACATAAGTAATCATATATAAATTCATGTATGACATGACAGATTTTCAGCAATAAAAAAGGTATACCTATGCTGTCAAGTGCAAATTCACATCAGACAAAAACGTTATTACTACTTAGCTTAATATTTGTAAAATTATAATCAAACCCAATTTCTTCATGTGGAGGGGATGCAGTTTTTCTGCCTTCATAATGGTATGGAAATATAATGATACCTTTGAACAAAAGCATAATTCGCTCCTTTGGTGTTTATGATCAACTTCCATAAATACAGCAAAGCACTATGCTCAGAATATAATACATGTACCCTGGAGTAGCAGAGAGGGAAATGATTGTGCCTAAAGAGATATTAGCAAGTGAAAATGAATTGCCTGCAAAACTATTTCTGCATGCTACGAAGCTGTGTGTTACAATGTTCAACTTGTGCAAAGTTTCTGCCAACATCCCTCATATTATGTATCTACATTGAGTCGGATTGAGGCCTTGAGTGACATGTTGCCTTTTCTATTACTCCCTTAGTAGACCAGAGTCTAGAAATACCACTCTTTCCTGCAGATAATTTTCCACTTTCTCTGCTCATCTAGCATTGCCCTACTCTTTGTACTCAAAAGCAACACCTGCTGCATTTTCTTCTCTCTCCAGTATCTCTGAGTTTAGCTACCTGGCAACAGTATTTTCGACTCCAGAACAAGTCAATGCAGGTGACCTCTAGGTGACTAGGACTGAGACTGGCCCAAGCTGGACCTCTGGTGTATTCAGGATGGCAACACTCACCATGAAGCTCGGATGCCATGGCTTCATCTTCTGTGTCTAAACTAGCTGGGTCAGAAGTGTAATACTTCCCTTTATATCTCTTAGATAGTGCACCCGCCTGAAGCAGATGGGCAAAATGTTGACTCTATTATAAGAAGGCACCTGAAGCATTCCCACTGCTTTAACTTAAAGAGATAACAACATAATTCCTAAGGAGATAAATGTAGCTATCTAGGAAGGAACCCTTAAACAGGTTTACCTTAAAAATCTTTTTTTTTTTTTTTTTCATTGTAAGCCGACAGTGCCATCTTAAAACCATTGGAAAGCCAACAAAGAGAATACAGGGATGGTGTAATGGGATCAATGTTGCTCAAACAAGCAAGCAAGCAAGCATATTTCTGTGCTCCAGGAAGCTGCAGGGAACAGGAAAGCCTACATAAGCTATTAGAGAATTACAGTAAACATACCTTTTGATCACAAAGGCACATATTGCCACTGTGAGGTTAAGCACAGCAGAAATAAACCCAATGTGTTTTTTAAAAAAATGGCTGACTAGGGGAAAATACCGCTTTTATGCAAGGAAGGATACACTGTTTTGCATGGGAAGATTTCATTTCAAAACAGTATTGAGTTTTTTGGTTTCTTTCAGAACTGAATTCCTATATTTATTAACTAAGCCAAAAAACACAGAAATGACAACTGTACATGGGGCTCGTTCAGTTATAAGCTCAATGGTTCAGTTTACCCACATCCGGTTTGGCACAGCATCCTTTGAAAGGAGAATTTAATGCGTAATTTGACCTTTTTTAAATTTTCTTGTGGTATCTACTCCTGCAGGCGTATAGCCAGATCATGTGTGGCATGTTATGAACAGGTGACACTGCCAACAGTTGCAAAGATTTCACTGTAAGTATAATCACAGATAGTGTTATTTACAGCCTAAAGTCATGTGATGCCACTAGAATGTATTTTCTAAGGGAATAAAATAGTCTAAAATAATATTTCTAAGAGCTATGCACAAATGCAAAAAAAAAGGTTTTTTTTTTTCAGGATTTTTACCCATATCTGCTTCTTAAGGTACAGAGGTGGTGGTGTATGTCAATACAGACAAGATATAAATAGGAAACTGAAGTCTAGGCAGTTCAATTGACTTTTACTTATATACATTTTCACAGAAAGCTTTAGTCTGACCCTAAATCTGGACCTCTTAAATCACAGAGCAGTCACTTAATCGCAGGACTATTTTAGTCCTTAACCTATCTTTGGGCAATGGTTACTTCATAAATAAAACAAAGAAGAATGACTAATATATGAACCCAAGTCTTCTGCAGATAAATATTTTACAGTACAAAAAAAAATATACAAAATTGTGATTGTGTAAGCGGTCACAGTTAAACAGGTGATAACCTGTTGATCCTCATGCCTTAATTAAGAGAAATTTAGGTAAGACTTGTGGAGAAACTTTAGTAACATTTCTTGAGTTTTTTTTTATTTTTTTTAATTAAGCAATTTTAAGACTGATTCATCCTGCCCAAACTAAAAACAATAAGGCTTGCTAGCCATTTTCTGAAGTTTCTTTGTTACAGCAGGCAGGCAGCAGAGAACGGGTTCCTACGATCATATTAACAGAGACTCGGGATTGTCCTGAGATCAAAAATTCTGGGGAGTTCTTTACTGCCATATTACGTATACGAAGTACGTGACTGCCATTTAGTTTAGCTTGCCAGAGTCATAAATACCATGGTCAACAGATTTATTTTGAAATAATACCTATGGAAACCATAAGGAATGTAGCAGAAGGTGGGCAGTTTTGTAGAGATTACAGAGAGATATTGAAAATCCCTGTGTTAATGAATGTTTGTTAAACCCTCTTTTATCATTTTCTGTCTACATATCTTCACAAGAAAGTGTCTCTATTGATTACAACTACTAATACTGCTGTGGGGAAGTTGGTAAAAGATATATAAAGGGCTGAATTCAGGAATAAGGTTGGCTTATGTGGCATGTACTTCAGGATTTATAGCATAATTGTCTATTCAAGAAAGGGTCACTTTGCTGTACAATAGTTATTTCATTTATCTTGTGCTGGGTTACAATACAGAATAGCTTCAAAGTTGATTAAAAATTAAACTGTACTTTATTCAATATAATGGTAAAGCGATGCTGCATAAATTGAAATGACTTTTCCATTTCAGTCATCAGTCTACTCTCCAGTTTCTTTTCACATTCCAATATTCTTAAATGCTGGACATTTTCTAAGCATTTATGTGCTAAGGATTATAAAAGCTAATTGCTGCCAGGGCTAATAGTCACTACTACATGTAGCATGAGTGGAAGACTTCATTTGGTTTCCTGATACCCCCTGCCTGTGCAGTCAGGAAGTCACCTGCTATGCGTATGTACTATAGAACTACACTGGGGATATTTCAAGTTCAATATATTTCATGGATACATATAACAGAAATATATCTGTATTGCATAGAAACACCTTAGTTCTCAGTCAGCACAGGAAAATTTCCAGGGTTGGATTTTGCATGAATTTACCTCCAATTTTCTATTCTAAGATTCACTGTAAGCATTTCAGACAGTAATCACAATTGCACAAGATATAGCAAGTCATACATAAACAAGAATTACAGTTAGGATCGCTTTCGTCCAGGGCTAGGTAAAGAGTGCAACTTCTCAAAGATAAACTTAAGTCCACCTGATAATTTTTTCCCCTGTCCTATTCACAATGTACAGGTTCTTTGAGAATCCTGTTAACTCAAGATCAGTCAGCTGTTTGGTGTTTTCACACAGGATATATATAAAGATCTAATTTCAGAGCTGTTTTTTCTATTACATCCTCCTCCTCTGGGAAACGTGGTGGTATTATCTGAACATGGCTCCATTTATTTTACTTGTCCCCATTTTCCTAAGGGATTATCAGATGTTATCATCCATGCCATCTTGTTACATGAGGTAACTTCATACTAGTAAGAAATTTTATCTGGTTTAGATACTTTTTATCATGTTGTTTTTCATGGTGTGATATCTACTTCCTACCTGCATAAACAATTTATTAAAAACAATTAACACTGACTATGAGGCTTTTTCTGCTTTACTTTGTTGCTACTTTTTTTTTATAATTTAATGGGAAATGAAGTTATTATTGCTATTGATTTTCTGTTAATATTTATTTCAATATAAAACAGATATACTTAATTTATTTTATTACTTTCCTGTGAGAGTTTTTTTCCTACAAATTATACCATGAAACAGTAATTTCCAGATAGCCAAGAAATTACTCAGATTATATTAAAATACCTAAAACTCACAGAATACTGTTTGTTAGCTCTCTTTTTACTTCCTCTTTCCCAAAGCCTTGGATTTCAGGTCAGTTTTACAATATAGCATTTAAGGTCAAAAAACTTGTTATCAAACAGAACTGGTTCCAAAGTGGAAAAGTCTGGAAGGCTTTAGCACAGCCTTTTGTTAACAAATCCGAAATAAAATCAGAATCAAAATATATATGCACAGAGTGGAGGAGAAGAGAGAAAGATATGTGACAGATCCCAGTTTCCTCACTTAATGTACTAGGGAACACGGTTCATCCATGGCTCCACGCAATCATTATTTCATGTGGTTCTCTTATATCTTCAATTTTGTAGCATCTCTACTCCTCATAGCCATTTCACTGAATCTCTTTCTCTATACATTTTTCTTTTCTTTCCCCCTGCACAGCCTCCAGTTATATCTAAAATGAATTTTGTTCTGGTCTCTTTTTTGTCTTACCTCTGGGATTCTCTTGGATGGGCTTATTTTGCACTGTTCTTAGAACTCTCAGTTGCTTTGACCTATTCCTTTTATAGCAGAGCAGCCTGTGCCATTTGGAAGGATTTCTCTCATTTATTTAGAAGTATCTGTGTGGGAATGGGGTAGGCCATACATAATAATTTATTCTTTTTTGTATGTTTTCAAAATTCTATGTGTGAGCCAAGGCTCTCATATACTCCTGCCTAGTAATTCTATTTTGCTGCCAAAGTCTTCATGTAAGAAAGTGTGTCATTGTTTTATTCTCCTGTTTAGGATCACAGTCTACATGAAGTGTCCCTGGAACTTGTTATGATGACTGTGCAGAATCTGTGCTGCTCATTTCTTAGCCCTCCCCCTTCTTTCCTCTTTTTTCCCCTTCTTTCTTCCTTCTGCACAGCAAAGTCTTGATTCCACTCCCTCTGGCCTCTTTTGTCTTCTTGATCTGTTCTGTGTAACTGTTCAGTTCTTAATTTGAACTTTTAATTCAAACCTGAAAATGCAGTTATTCTGTCTCTCCCTGTGACTGCCCTTGCCTAAATACCAAATAGGTAGGCGTTCACGTGAAGTCTGCAGCCCTCTCATTAGCCCTTCTGTATTACATGACATGGTCAAGGCTATACAGTTGCTCAGCACCTGCCCCCATCAAATTGGGTCACTCCAAAGTATCACTGAGGAAAGCGGATTTAGATTACTCTGAGTACAACACTGTAGCGATATTAGTTAATGCCTAACGACTCTATATAACAAAAAAAAAAAAAAAAAACAGTTCTATAAAATAGTGCAGCGAGTATCTGCAAATGCAGATATTAGACACTAACACATATTAGACACAAGTGTTGAGGTCTGCCCTGCAGGAGACCAGGTACCAGTGATAAATGAGACAGGGTGAGCAAGAAAAGAAGAATGGCAAAATTGAAATACAGGGGAAAAAAAAAAGTAGGGAAAAAAAGTCAGGAGACTCATCTGAGAGAAAATCTCTGATGCTTCTGTCACCAGAACCTGTCCCGGGAGGGCAGACTTTCTTAAAAGAGATTTCAAGTTGGAATTTTTCCATTCTGTTTATTTCATGCCAATGGCTGGAACAATATTAAAAGAACTAACCTTATAGGTATTTATGTAGAAATTTTTCAAAAATCAACTAGCTCTCTCAAATTAATAAATACATGTTCTTATGTGAAAGCTTCCTAACTAATAGTTTCCTGACTAGGATAACTTGAACAGAAAGATCTGTGAATAGAAATAATAGTAGAAAGCAATATATGTTGCATGGAGTGCTGCCATCTTTTGGTTAAAACAAATTAGGATTACTAAAAAACAGCTTTGAATGTGTTTAAACAAAATGAATACTGACTGCATAAGCATTATATGAGAGTTAAGTGTTATTAAAGATATTTGCCATTATTACTAAAATGAGTAAATCATTGCACAATTAAATATAAATTAAATAAAGCTACTTTAAATTAAGTTTTTTTTTCACATATCCTCTCACTTATTTTTGTATACCTACTGCTCTTGAAGGATTTGGATAGGCAGAGCAGTGAATGATTTTGCATCTGGTTGCACAGGAAGTCAAAATAGAATTTAAAGAATATTGGAAACTGCACTAATTATTTCTGCAAGTCCCTCTACTAAAAATAGCAGGTTGAAAGATAATACTGCAGTGTCCATATGATTAGTAGGCCTAATTTTACTTAGCAAATGATTTGCCATTGTTTTCACCATTTAAAAAACACGAATCACTGATTAAATTGAGATGTATTTTTTATCCCTTTCCTACTGCTGGAAGGGAAAAGGGAGTGACATTTTAGTGATGTTTTAGAGATACTGCACATGCTCAGGGTAGAACACGAGGCAGCCATTTGCAGCTATGCTTACAGTGCCCAATAGTGATTGCATTTGTTAGTGGGAAATAATCATCCTTCTGAGGGCTATTTCTTACAGTTTGTTTTTGTCTTTTTTCATAGGAGCTTACAAACTATTTTTTATTTCTTTGCATAACTCATTAGAATTAATTTGCGAAAGGCATAAATTTTCAAATTTTGAAGCCCATATACATTTTAAGATTAACCGAAACCACGAGTGTTACCCAGTTTTAAAGGATGTGGCTCATTCTTTAAATATAAATGTTTAAAATTTAAGGGAAAGATTATTTTTCATTTCCTACAAATAATTCAGACTAGATTTCTTTTAAACACAGAAAACAAATGCACTCTTGGTACTCATTGAGGACTAATTCAGTTGCACAATCCTCACAACTCTCATTAACTTTCCTCCTCATTTTCATCATCAGTGCTCCTCAGTCACAATCAAATTAGTGAGCAAGATGTCTGTAACATTTATGGATATATAGCTATATATTGCTATATAAATAAAATAGGAAGTCACAATATATTTGTTTCTAAGAACCGGATTTTTGAAGTTCCACCCTCATCAGAGACAAGCTGGAGCAAGCGGCCACCATGTGGTTACTTTTCCTTTCTGTAAATACCACACGTGAAAAATTCTATGGACAGAGTATTTACTTAACAAATATTAGCAGTGCTTAGAAGTGGACAAAATTGTTTGGTTTTGAAGGAGGTGAGCAATTACCTCTTAAGCACAGAATTCTTATTTTGATTTTTCTTTCAAATCTTTAAGGTTTCTTTATAGTTAAGTTTTTCTAAGTTTCTGTTTTTCTGGATGTAAGTCAAAACATTAAAATGTGATGTGAAAGGCAGAAAAGTCTAAAGCCAAATAAGAGAAAAAAAAAATTCTCTCAAGACTTTTGAATATTTGTTTATTACTTTGCACTTAAGATTTTAATCAATCTAGAAATTGATATATTTATTTGCTTTTTCACTGTGGGTTGACAGCTATAATGGAGGGGTGTGGGGGGGAACCTACCTGCTGTAGTGTTTTTCTGTGTTGTCTTCTGTGCCAAACATCTGCTTACTGTGCCTAAAACAGAATTCTCATTTATTAAAAGTAAGTGGTTTATATGCCTGTGAAGAAAGCCACTGAAACATGTTCCTGGTTCAGGCTGTTTCTTCAAAGCCCTGTTTCTTTACAAACTTCCAACTGATTTAGGTTTATTTTTCTTAGATAAGTGTGTTTTTCTGGTGCGACAATGTTTGGCATTTACTCTTGCTCTGTGGATGTTCTGTTGTTTTTCGTTTTTGCTGATGCAGCGATATGTTTTCTGTCAGAGGAGGTTTACAGGCACATTACCCTGCTTGACAGGAACTGCGAGCTGAGAGGATTTCCTGAGGAGAAACTTCCAGATGCAGCATGTAAGGTTTCTCATCTTCCACCTACATTAATTACATTATCTCCCAGAAACAACTTTCTAAATGAAATTATTCACTGAAATTCTTACACACATTCCAGCTGCCTGGACTTCTCAAATGCTTTGGTCATCTCTAATTAATTCACAGAAAGCCACCTGGGAGACTGTATACCCATTTTTTTCTTCCACAGTATCTGCCAGTAATGGATAAGAAAAGCCTTTCCTACCTGGCAGTTGTGGGTAGATAGAATTTTACTGATTCCAAGTCTTCACAAATCTCAGGTCAGGCTCCAGTGAAACCTAAAATTGTATTTAAAGCTATATATTTTTAATATTCCTTTAAAATATACTTTAGTCCTTTATTTTAGTGCAAACTCAGTCCATGTTTTCACAATTTTTTTTACAACCAAAAAGACTAGAAACTTACTGTAATAATACAAGTATTGTGATTTTCACATAGTCACACATCTCCAGGATCTAGAGTTTTCAGAGGGAAGAGAATAATCTGGAACACTAATTAATTAACAAAATCACCTCTAATATAGAAATTTTCTTAACTTAAAAAGGCAGTGCAGACTCTCAGAACAGGAAAACTCAATTGCTTCCATTGGCAAAAAGATCATAAATATTGTTGACTTGAGGAGTTAAATAACATGGATGAAATTTGATATAGACAACCCTGAAGCTAACAGGACTGGTGTTATTTTGCTTTATTTATGTTTTCTTGGCACACTGATGATATCAGGGAAAAACATATTATGTCATCAATAATAATATACCTCAGTTGGAAGAATAGGAGGCTAAATTCAGAGCTATTGTAATTGCATTTGTACTTACTAAGACAAGTACAGATTTGGGTCCTAATTTATTATTTGTATTTTCATGTTCTGTTAAATGGCAGAAATACTTTCTGACCTTGTCATCCAAGTCTCAACAATCCCACTTTCCCTTTGAAACATAAACAGGACGTCATTCTTTATCTTTTTTATAGCTGTATCCTACATACTTTGATTACAGCAGTGGGAATTTTGACTGAATATTATATTACTGGACCTGTAATAGACCTAATTTAGTTCCAGTGTAAAATGATGCAACTCCATTAAAAACAATAGGTTGCATCTATTTACATCAGAACTGGTTTCAGAGAGGATCCTTTGAGAGAATGTATTTCCCTTTGGTTATTAGGATCTTGTCTCCCAAAGGCAAGACATTATCACATTATTTGCACAAAGGAACAACATCAAATGTTCCATACATAAGAATGGAAAATTAAGTTTTAAAAGAGCTTCATGCCTCTTTTTTTTTTTTAAGACTTTGAGAGAGAAAGCACACAAGTATGACCTTGTATTCTAGTGACTATGGGATGCACCAATATGGGAGAATTGATTGCAGTTTACACCGTTTCTCTCTGCCTACTGTAGTCAGGTTTGCACTCTCAAACAACTCTCATTTAAAACAGTTCAAGATGACTGGCATCATTCTGGCGGCACTTGCAACTATAATTGTACTTCTTTTAAAAATGTTGCAGGAAGAAAAAAATCACCTGTCTCGACAGCACTTTTGCAAAGATCACAGTGTTTGATTTTGTTTGATATTTTCAAGAGAGGAAGCAAAAAGTAAGCTAACTTGTACAAATCCATAGATATTTCTAATATATTTTAAACATTGTTCCATTTTGGAATAAATTGAAGAACATCTGGAATAAAGACTATCTGTACATTCTGTCACAGAATCCTTGCCACTCTCTCCTAAAATGTGGCTCTAGGGAAAAATTTTCTTAGCATACAGGTAATCTGTATACTGGCATAGCCTTTCAGGCAAGGAAAATGATCTCTTTTTAGGAGAAATCATCGCATGTTTTATTGTCTCCTAGCCAGCTGTTTTTAGAGTATGTCTATATTCATTGTCACTAGGGTTTGTCTCACCAAGCGTAGTCTTTTATATTTAAAGTTGCTATGTGGCTAAAGTAGCTAAAGTTTCACTTTCAAAGGGTTTTGTTGTTGTTGATGCTGCTTGTCTTGTTTTTCTCTCTTGACTGTAGGGGAAGCCTTGGGGCAGCTAAGTCAGAGCTCCAATGTGCATGTTTAAATACAAATGAGTCCTGTTTTGTGTGTCTTCCTACAGTGCAATGTCATATTTTGATATCACTACCAAAAGCGATAGTACTGATTGATCTTCCCAGGTCTGGTCGCATTAACACAGAACTGTGCCGTACTAGAGTAGCACCTTAAATTACCAAAAACTTATCATTTTCAGCCATCTGTCCATATATGAGTAGGTGTTGATTAGAGTATTCGCAGTGTTAGATAAGAACACATAATCACACCACAAAATTCTTGCCTGTAAAGGTATAATAGACACGCTTCCACCGTTTTTCTTTTAATATAGTTGGAAAGGTATTGGCTGGGAAATATATTTTAGTTCCATCAATTATTTTGAAAGCCTTGAAAAACCATCAAAATCCACTTGCAGAATTCCTATTAAAAAAAATAAAATAAAATAAACAAGCTAAAAGGAGTGTTATTCTTCACTAGTGGATTCACAGTTAAACATATTGTTATCACAAAATCTATCATCAGAAAAAAATTTTCAGAAACTGTTAGCAGTTGTCAGGATGTCACAAATTCCTCACTTAGTTCTGTTGTTAAAGAATGTAAGTTTTGGGCTGAGGGAGAAAATAGAGATTTCCCTGCTAGCACAGAAGATTAAGGCTACATTTTATGTCAGATGAATGGCATGATTCCTTTCTCTGTTAGCATTTATGGATCTGTTCTTTCTTCAGTGTCCCTGTTTCAGCTCAAATTCTGAAGAGCTATAATCAGTCTCTGAGAAGAGCATTGTCCGATCTCATGATGGGTGCTGTATACACAGGCCAACTAGAACATAATGCGCAGTGATTTCACATAGAGAAAGAACAAGCAACCACATAGATTTCCATAGAAGTTACATCAAATAAATATTTAGTATAATTGTCAAAAGTAAAATCACTTCTTGTTGCTGTTCCATTCCTCCTGTTGTCATCATACTTAAATACCTTAAGCTGGGCAATGAAATCTATGAGGTCGAAACTAGCAGAGACACTGGATAAAATTTTAATTGATGGTGAAAGGATTGATTTAAAAACAAGATTTTGGTGTTAAAAATATGGTTAAGGCGGAGTGTTTATACCATGTCCCAAAATTCTGTTTCTTATGCTTTCTTTATGTGGAAGAATGGCCTGGAAAAGGGGACACTTAGAGAAAACCTAGGGCCTAACAGAAGTTTCGGCATTACAGCAGCTTGCTGGGGTGACACACAGCTGCCCCTTCCAGCATGGCCGATACGCACAGACTCTGCTCCTCCACTGTTCCTGGGGCAGCACAATCCGCCCTCCTCACAGCTGCAGAGGGCAGTAATGGAGGATGGAGTGAAGACACCGCAGCCAAACTCTGCCGCACAGTAGCTGCCCAACGGGAGACACACAATAACATGTCCAGTGCTGAGCCAGCAAGCGTGGCAAATCACAGCTTTCGGATGAACTTTGCTTGAACTTTGCTCGTTATAAGCTCATTATAATGCCAACGCACACCTCCATCCCCAAAGTTACCC
>JAWLRI010000223.1:635304-648892 GCA_034781795.1 Crypturellus tataupa
GGCAGCCCGTTCCAGTGCTCTGTCACCCTCACTGTCAGAAAGTTTTTCCTTAAGTTCCTGTGGAACTTTTGGTGTTTGTGGCCATTTCCTCTTGTTCTGTCACTGGTCACTACTGCCAGTAGCTTTTATCTTTTTTCACCTTGCTTTTCATATGTCCCAGCTCCTCTCCTCTAAATTTCTCTTTCGTTAGTTCTCTGCTTCCTGTTCCTCTTCCTCATTATCTTCTTCATGCTCTCTACTTTTTAAAGTGAGGTTTCTAAGTAAATGTGGAATATGATCATTTCCTATAGAGAAAAGATTACAATTTTATTCAGGTACTATAAGCATTGTGTTAAGCATCATGCGGAAAAGGTTGCACATGTAGCAGAGGGGTGTCCGCAAGTGTTTTGACTAAACTTTTCTGCTTCAGCAGGTTTTGGGATGGTACATTAGTATCATGAACAAGGGGTACTATTAAGCAAAGAAGGCAGGCCAAAGTGAATAAATTAGTCCATTCCTAATTGGCAGTATAAGCCAGGTTCTCAGCTGGGGTTAACTAGCATAAGTACAATGATATCAGATCACTCACAATGCAAATGCACACCTGGGAACCAGGTATCAAAGACAACCACTAGATGCAGCACCTGAAGCAGATTAGCCCATTCAGATGACAGAAGAGAGAGATTACAAAGTCAAGTGTTCAGAAATCAGGTGCGTAGGAAAATTATGTGCCTAAATTTGAAAAGTAGCATAGATGCTGTTTGCATCTCGCGTAGTGAGAAAAATAGGGAGAAAAATAATGGGTTTTCCTTCTTTTGTTTGGGTTAAGGGTTTCTTTGCTGCAGCTTACTACTAGCTACACTGCACGTTTAACTAAGTGAGGTAGTTCAGTCAGTCAGAAGTAAATTTCTGGAAAGAACTCTTGAGAGGGTAAACTAATCCACAGTGGGCACTTTGGAGAGAAATAGGATTGAGAAGAAGGATAGAGGATAAAAAAATTCACCTTCAATCTAATAGACTAGGATATGTTCAGACCATTACAAGAAATGCCAGATCACCTACCTAATAATCATTTAGGAAACTACTATTTAGACTTGCAAGATCCCACTTCTCTACTAAATAAAGTCTTCTTTGATAGCTATACAGAATTACGATAGTTCTCACTAAGAACTTCAGTTCCCTATTGAGTACAGAACAGGTGTTTTTATACATATTCTTACATTACGTAACAACAGAATAGTTTTCTAGGGAACTTCAGTCTTATTTGTCACAAAAGATGGGCAATTACCTGAGCATGAATCAGAGCTGTGCAGTGGACAAAAAAAGAAAAGAAAAATTAAGTGAATACAGTTCAGCTTTGTGGGAAACTCAGCCGATCAGCTGGTCCTTTGAGATTAAAAGGTGTAGAGTAAACAAGGAAAAGGTAGTTTACAAAAATACCTACTTAGCTATCATTAAGAAGCTTACATTGAGAAAATGAACACCAGCAGTGGCTGCCAAGAAGATCCCTTCCGATAATCTTTGAAATGATGCATTTGATTTTCATTGGGACAGAATCTGCTGCCATGCTAGAGTCAGCAAGGTTAGCCCAAGGAACCCTCATCAGGGATGTCGTTAACTTTGGACTAAAGCAGATTAGGCAAATTCCATATATTCCAGTCCCATGGTTTTGTGAGAAGGTGCTAAAATCCTGACTATGTGCTAATAGGGATTGATGATCTCCAGGAATAGAGAATCTCTTCTGAGACCTAACCTCACAGTATCCCTTCTTTTATTCCTCCATGTACTTCAAAAACAACCTGCTGTTACTAGCTTCCTACTGGAAAAAATGTGCAGCATTGCAAAGCAGATTCACTGCATGGAATACACTTAGTTGCATCTATGTAATTAAGGCCCCAGTTTAATGTATCCAAATAATATCGGGCATGTTTAAATTTAATTCCCATTGGTAGCATGCACAGGAAAGACACCTTGGCTAAAACATTATCATGATAGGTGTAAACATGCAGTGGTCTTAATCAGTGTTTTCTTCTAATCTGGATCTCTTCATTCAGTATTTGAATGAAGATTTGAACTCAATGTCCCATATTTGGTCCAATGCTTCTTTTTTTCCTCCTTTTCTCTTTCCTTTTCCCTTTCCCTTTTCCTTTTTTCTCTTTCCAGATTGATTAAACTGCCTCAATAAAGCATTATTTTGTAATGCACATATTGTTCCAGTGCCAAAATATACATTTAAAAAAAAATCAGTGACTTTTTATTTTTTCTCATACACACATATATACATCTCTCCTTTTTAATAGAGGCAAGATAACATGTGTGTACATCACAGGAAAGGAGGGAGATCATGCTGCTCCACAGTCCTTCCTTACTTCTTTTCATTGGTTGGAGCTACAGCTAACTCTATTACAATGCTCTGTTTTCCCTAATGGCTTTTCTTGCAAATCCTTCTCTGAGTGCTCAGTTATTCCCGGCCATTTTATGAAATTTTCATCTACTTCTTCAAAAAATTCCTACATGGATTTAGTTTTTATTCACTTTTAATGTCCCTCTGCCCAGTAATGCTTAATGACCATACTTTGTCTTCTATCTCTTGTTAAACTTATGACCAGATGACTCTTTTCATGAAAATAATCTCATGAGGTTACTGGTTTTCTACTTACTTGGTGTATTCTGTCTCAAACATATTCTGAACTGGACATGGCAGTATTCAAGAATCAGCATGGGATGGAATTCATTAGCAATATGATTACATATACTGACTTGGATTGCAAATAGCCATAGATGACTAAGCATGCATTTAAGCTCCTCAGTTTATTCAGAAGGCATTTTAATGCAGGTTCCTTTTAATATTTCTTAATATTATAAAGAAGATAAGCTTAAATTCTCAAACTTTTAAGATATGAGTTTTAAGAAAGACTATAGATAGATGGGGAAAAAGCACAAAGAATAAATTCAAGGTGAAAAAAACTTAGGCATATGGAGCCATATGGAGGATGGTCTAGATAAGAACAGGAGAAAAATTCAAAGCAATTAGTTGTGAAGCTCTGGGAGAACAGCATGGATATGAATTTATGAATGTTGCCTGTCTCAGTCTTGATTTGGATTCAATTCATCCCTTATCCCCTTCTCTTTTTACTTGCTTTAGTAGTGCAGGATAATAAAAAGAAATAAATCTTCCAGCACTTTTCCTATTTTAAATAGGAATTAATCAAATCAAATGGTTGCTTTGCATAATACATTTTGTTGAGACTGTATTTTCCCCAACTCATGCAGATTTGATACATTGTGTGATTACTGTTTCTGCAAATCTCATACACCTAATCATTTCTTAAGTACAGAGAATAGATAAGAGCCAACTAGATCCCTGAGAAGAATATATGAACTTATGCACATTTGGTGCAATACTTCAATATTTTATATACATACACATAATGAACAATACATAATAAATTGCTTCACCAATAAGTGGATCTTGAATCTTCTTATATTGTTAACCTGGTATCAGTGAAAGTTTTAGTTGATCTGAACTTGAGAGAAACTTTAAAATTTGCCTATGGGATACCAAAAAAATGTGATGAAATGACTACATGTCCTAAATAGTTTGGCATTTTTACTTTTGTTTCAACAAACTCAATATTGATCAGGAAAAAAAACTCACATTAATCAGAAAGCAGCTGATCAGAAGTGTAGATTTGCATTCCAAAAATAAAATCACATTTTAAATCTCTGATGTTCAAAATTTTCTTCATAAATTTTGAGGTTGACAAGTACTAAATCTGAGCAATGATAAAAGCCAAAAGTAAGGAGGTACTGGCAGGAAAGGTACAAGTTAAATTCTCAAATATTTTAAACTGGACTGTTGGTCTTAGAAAGCAGGTATGCAGAAGTATATGATATTTTCTCAGTTATTCACTTGTGTCCTCACAGATGAAAGGTGGGGTGATCATTTCTTCTTGTAGTATTACCTACCTACATTTAATTTTTATTTGAGAATATGGTAAGATCCATATATTAGAGATACTGTGGAAGTCCAGAACATTAGAGAGTTGTAATAGTATAGTATTTATCAATGTTTTTCTCTTACACTTTCATCTGCACAGTCACTTTACATTTCAAAGCCATAAAATACTGAACAATTCCCTCAGATGTGGTTTCTGCCTAAGAATCCTAAGTTCTTTCTGCGACACTCCCCACACAACATCATTGGGGTAACAAATAGGCATGTAGCTGAATTACTAAGTCAAACTTTATAAATAAAATGAAAGTATAATATTTGATTCTCCTGGTCAAGCTTGCTATCAGTAGAAATCAGAATTTGAGAAACATTCCTCCTGACTTGAAATTGTGAATGTATGCTAATCAAGACCTTATGTACAGATCACCATAAAAGATAGTAAACTGGGGTGACAGTATATCTGCAAATTTGCCTCTGTGTTTATTAGCCACCATAGAGTGGCACACAGAGTCTATTAAGGGTCTATTAAAAGACCATTTCTTTCTGATTCCTAGAACAATGGTTGTTAGGAATTGCCTGAAAGACCAAAGACTGCTCACACATCTTACGTATGCGGCTTTAATTATTTAAATGGGTCCATATATATATACGTAAAGTGAGAAGCACTGGCCCATAAACTGAATATCTGGAGTACTCTAAATCTTTTATTTTCCATGAGTGGCTCTGCTACCCCACAGAGAAAGAGGGGTTATATTCAGATCTCTTTAGTCACATGCTATAGTAATATACTTGTATACATGCACATATAACTGCACCGATAGCAGAAATTAAGATGCCTGTTGTCATAACACAGTATTGGAATGCTTCTCCAGCCCTTTCCAATGTCTATATTAAAATGCAGAGGATAAATGTCATAAGTATACTTCTTGAAATAGAATAGCACATCAGTAACAGTGTTTAAAGTGACTCCGTTGCAAAAAAGAAATGCTCATTTCATTTACACTGAACTTAGGCTTTTTTGAGGAGGAAGGAAGGGATGCTGCCAAGTGAGTGAAGATGGAGACAGTTGCAGAGAAACATTTAGTCAGTAAAACACCACGCTTTCTCATAATGTCATGCATCTCACTCACAATAATTCTTTCTTATTAGCTGCTTGGGTACAATTTATTTTCCTCTCAGGCTACGAATGCAAGTGCAAGTATAGCAGACTCTGGTTGGAGCTGATAAGCCATCCTCTAGAAGCAGCACTGCTGGCATGATGAGATTTGTTAAAAAGACAATATCCCATTGGCTCAGACAAACCCTGCTGTATATCAAACCTATCAAGAATAATATCTACAAAATAATGCCTTTATGTATCTGCCAACTTCCACAGAAAGCTCTCCGGTGTTCCTCTGGAAACGCGTTTTGATTTTTTGTTTGTTTTAGATTTTTTCATTTTGGATTGATGTATACATCAATTGAAGACTTACCTGCTCTCATGTATATATTTCAGAATTTTTTAAACTCAGCTTCCAAAAAAACCCAGAAAACTGTGTACTAAATGGAAAAATGAAAAGCTAATCATTGTCACTGCTGTAAAAGAAAAATTAACATTTTCTCTTCAACTTTGTATAAAACCAGAAATAATGCATTCAAACTTAAATTATTGTTATATCACTTTTTAGAATTTGTTAACTGAGCTGTATGATCTTACAAGAGCATAAATAACAAAGATAGCACACTTCTGATCTCATGATGAAAACTACATGTCCCTTATGATCATCAATACTTTAAAATACTATTTTACTTCAAATTTCTTAATTTTTTATATAGAAAATTTTGCCAGATGTCATATGTTCAAACACTGAGAGACATATGCTGCTTAGATTTTGTGTTGATCAAGTACAGGTGGGTCTGACATTTTAGGAAATCCACTATAAAACACAATAGAAGTTTTACCTCCTATGTTTATGTCATAGAAGGTAAATTTGGACACCAAAAGGTATACTTTATATAGAAGGCAGTATAAGAAAAGTAAATGTGAATGTTATTTAAAATTACAGGTTGAAGCCTATTTTTATATATTTAATATTCACATTCTGGCAGGAAGAATGAAAAGCCCATAAAATTTCAGGGAGAGTATTTCTTGTCAAATCTGTTGGTAGTCTCAAGCTGAACGGTTCAATAACAGTTTGAGTGGCAATATCATGAGCAATTCAGACAGAAATTCTATTTCTTTCTGCACTCATGTCATTAAAAATATTTCTGGGAAATCACTACTTCTTTGAGTGGACTGCTCTCCAGCTCAGCTTAGATCATAAATGCTGGATTCCCTGCAGAGCTTAATTTGTTTGAAAAAATAAATTTCTTGCTGCAAGTATTCCAAACAAATCAGTTTCCAGTATGAAGGATAGCTTTCCTGTCTATAAAATGGGAATACAACTATTTCTGCCCTGGAGGATAGGGAGCATGTGTAAGAATTAAGATACTGAATATATGAGGCAATCTCACTGTTCACAGGAGCAATATGGGAACAATATGTAGACAGATGGACAAGTAGACAAGCAGCCCCTATTGCCGCACAGCTCCCATGTCGCAGCATCGCAGAGGAGCCATCTCTGCCATTCTTCCCTGTGATCACAGTAGAAACCGGCCACCAGGATAGTGGCTGAGCTACATACGGCCTCAAAGGGTGGACATGCAACAAGTTCCTCCACCCTACGTGGCAAATGCACACTTGTGCAAGAGTGGAAGGTAAAGTAACTCCAACAGACTGATACTGTCACTGCAGCAATTGTCCTAAAAAATAAGTCTTTTTTTTTTTTTAATTTAAAAGCTGGTAGGTACCTCCATGGTTACAGCTTACAGTTACAGTCAGTCTTCTATCTTTGGCTTTCTGAAGCAGAATCATTCAAACGACTAAAGCACCTCATGTGCTTTCTCCTTATGTTTCCTCTAGTCCACATGAACAGTTCTGTTTTACCCTCAAAGATGGGTGTGAATGTACACTTTTGTTTCAGGCTCAGAGAACGTGAAAATAGTTGCTCCCACTGGGTTGTGTGTACACACATTCTCATGTAAGATAAATTCTGTTCTTCCAAATGATTCTCTTGAATAGGCGACAGGTTTTGAGCGTGGACTCAAATACACATGATCCATTTAATCATGAAGGGCAAGATCTAAGACTTTCAGCTGAAGCCCTGCAGTGTGAAAAAGAAAAACTACAGAACAAAATCCCAGGAGACAAGAACTATGCTGCTCTTTGAAAGCCTGTTTTACCCTGCTTCTTCATGCCTCCCATTACACGAGGCAGAATGACGCATGAGGCAGCTCAGCCTCCCTCTGGAGTGAGATCTGCGTCTTCTAGTCTTCTGGAGTGGTAAGCACTTGACAGAGAGGTTTCAGTTCCCCTCAGCATTTGAGCTGTGATTGCTCATCTTCCTTATAGGTGCCGTTCAGAAGAAAGAGGCCTTTTAAACTTAATACATGAATGCAGTTTTATGTAAAATGAAGTTTATTTACTGATTAGCACATTTTGATTAATTCAAGAAGTTTATGAAGATGATACATATTTCAGTTCAACAAAGTACTTTTAAACTCACACCAAATTTTAAATTTATACTAATAAAAAAAGTCCTTAACTTAATTTCCTTGCTGAAGCAGAATTCAGACTGAGAAGGAAAAGTAATATTCTCTCTGCAAAAGGACACTTCACACTACTGAAATACCACCTATACCAATCGAACAGCTCATGAGTAATCCATCGCTTGAAATTTATCTAGTTTGTAGATAACAAACTATCTAGCAAAATAAATTTTCTACAGTCATAGCCCATTACCACTCATTACACTGCAGCTTAGTTTTTCAGCTCCACAGAATGGCATGAGAATTAATCTGGAATATCTGTAGCTGAAATTGTGTCCTGAATACCATCCGTAGAAGTATATCATCTTCATTTGCTTTCTGAAGAAAATATTCTGTTTACTCCTGGATCTCAAAGCTTATGTTTTTCTTGTTAGCACTCTTAAGTATTATTTCACGCTGTCCTCAAAATACAAACTGTCCTTCTGGCAGCTACACATGTTCATAAAATTTTTGCTAATTTTCCTCTCCTTCTGTATCACACGGTTGGCACTAATGTCAATAGGTATGATCACAAGAAGACCCAGGTGTCAACATTTTTTTAACACCATCCCAGCAGTGCATCTTGCAGAAGAGAGTACACTTAGTGTCATCATACTCATGCTCCCCAGCTAAATGTATCTTCAATTTATCCCAAGACCTAGAAAACTGACATATAGCACTGTTAGTAGGCATACAGCCATACTGACAGATGGATATGAGTTTAAGCAGCCAAGAGACAGAATATGACTATCTAATGTGCATTTCAACTGTTGATTTCCCAGCCAGGAATGTCACATCAGCAGCTCATTCCCAATGCCTGTGGCTAAGGGAATACAACATCACTATCTCAGCTTTGAGTGCATTCATTTAGCAAACTAATGTCTATCTCCATGGCATAATAGATTCAGAGATTTAGGATCAGCTATTTATGGAGAAGTCTTCTTCTCTTTGATTCCGGAACCAAAGGCTTCCATGGAATTGACTGGGAAAAACTTTCTCGACATGTCAGATGAGAAGATGAGAAAGGAGTCTAGAAGCGTTAGCAAGTAAGTTTTGAAACAACCATTATTTCTGATCCATCGCACTGAACAAATGTTTCAGTGCAAAATCTTTCATATGTCATTGAATCACACAGCTGTCATTTGCATATTTCCAACAAAGGTCTTCAGAAGCAATTTTTATACTATACACAGAAAATACTTCTTTTTCTGTTTTCCAGGCTGAGCTGTAGACATTCCCAGAAGTTAAGCTTTACTACCGAGTTCAAGCAATACAGAGGAGTATCACAGTGCCAAGATATATCCTCCTAGAGAGAACTCATTTCATTCTTCAGTGGTGCCTATGCTAATTCTGGCCTTTCCTACAAAAGAGTCTCATGTAGAGTAGTGCCAAAATAGGTGGTAATTGGGTGTGATTTAACTTTTCATCCACACATGAGGGTAAACTAGAGCAACCAAAGATAATTTCGTCCCAGAGAATTTGGATTCAGCTGCCAGAGAGAGCAGAATGTTGTGAAATGTGATTTACTAAAACAATTTCAAGAGAAAAGATTAATAACATGCAGAATGAAAGGTCTCACTAATTAAGTCTCAACTTAAGTGTTATTGTAGCTTCCATTAACTTGTCATCTTTCTCTTTCAAAGTTAAACTGAAGTTTAAAATGAAGATCATCTCCTGTGTGATTTTTTGCAAAATGATATAAGGTATTTTTCCATATGAATCACAATTTAAACATAAGAATTATATGTCCTGAGTTTTGCTGCCATTTGTGTCATTAATTTTTGTTTGATCTATCAAAAGGTACAATCTGATGATGCTGCTCTTATCCCTTGGCTATGAGCGTTAATGTTTTTCCTGAAATTGAAGTCATGAATGCTCTCTGCAAATATGCCGTTTGTTTTTACTTCTTTGCTCTCTAGGTTGATACTCTGCACTGTTTTAAATGGGATCCACATCAAAAGCACAACACGGTGAGCTTCCTTCTGTTAGATCAGACAATAGAGTTGCGAGAGGATAACAATGCCCCCTGGGAAGCGAATGAAAGCACATTTCTAAACTCTTGTAAAAGTCAGGCCAAAATTGCAACATTCTCTGTATTTGGAAGCAGAATAACATCAAGAAAAAATCAGAAAGGGAGATGTCAGATACCAAACAGAGAGTGCAAGTTATCAGGATCAGGAAAAGATTTATTTCTGCTTGCTACCATTTCAAAGTAAATAGCTGTACAGGATTAAAAAAGCAGTAGTAAGGCAACATGTAAGAGAGAAAAGAAGTCATAGCCATTGTATCTTGCATGTGTATTTCTTCTTCATAAATGCATACTCTGTAATCCGTCTGTATATATGGAGATGTATATGCATCTCTTTTTCAAGTTGTACACATCAAAGTACTCAAAATGATCCTTCATGCATTTTTAGAATGTGATAGCACATCTTGAAGTTAGAGTATTTATGGAATACACTGTGAGCAACTTTTGAGTAATTTTTTCTGTTCTATTCTCTGTACTGAATCATCAGCTTTTAATACTAAGGGGAAAGTTGTACAGGAGACAAAGTGCAAGAGGAATCATAGATTCCAATAACCCTTTGTCCATTTCTAAGCTTTCAACCCTGTATTTCTTTTATTTCTCAGATGAAATGAAATGCATCAAACCCAGTTTCATTTCTGCCTTTTAAAGTACTAAAGGTGAAAAACAGGGAAGCTGCGGATAGCATGGTAAGCAAAAAGAGCACTGTGCAAAGAAAATCTTTTTTCTGTATTAGCTATTGTCAGAACAGAAAGGCAGATGTTCAAAAAGAGAAATGAGGGACTACGTTTTCTTTTTAAATCTAAGATAATAAGTTCTACAAAAATATATGTGTGATATGTAAATTTCCACTAAAAAAGTTATATCAAAGGTAGGGGATAATGGTGATGACAATGGTAGTAGTAGAACAAAGCTAGACAAATATTGCATAAGGATACATATATGCATGCCAGTTAATTAGTAGCAAAAAAAATGCATCCAAACAACATCTGGAGACACAAAACATGGCAATTTCACTGACCAGGTAGCAGAAGGCAGAAGGTAAGTCATGGCTAAATTTTTCATCTCTTCCATGGTTCCCACTACACTGATCTTTTATACTGTCTCAAAAGAATAGCCTTAGCAGAGGATACCTGTGAGTCAGGACATTAGTGCAGCTCAGAGTATCAGCCTGTCCATGAGTTCCTTGTGCAAGAGGCATGCATGGAGATAGTATGGAATCATTACTATTCCCATGGCCTCAAGTTCAGTCTTGAGTCAATGATCTCATTATTGAAATTAGTTGTTAAAAATGTCTATTATAAGCAAAGTCACCAGAGTAATTTAGAGCCTAGTGTCAAATGAAACAAAAATGTCATTTCTTGCTTCTAAAGCCACAGCTATATAATCAGGCCACCTAATCACTCTAATAAATGATTCTAATTTTTTTTCTGTCTCTCAAAAGCTATTGCATGGGATCTTATTACCCATTTATGAAAATGACATGAAAATATCAACCTATTCTGGTTGCATTTCTGATTTTTCTCAACCAATAGCTAAATTGGAAATTTGAACAATTTCTGCAAAATTCACATTAATTCCACTATGATTTAATTTATAGTTACTCTACAGGTTGACTGAATCAGTACAAAAGGGCCTTAGAGATAAGTGTTATCAGTTATAAAAAGGAGAGTGTGTCTTAGCACTTCTTCCATTTTATGTCCCTTTTTCAAAACTGAGAATATGCCCTTCTCTTTTTAAAAAGTCTTCTGATTTCTTTTCCGACCTTTAAACAAATGAAATGAGTATGAAGAGTTTGTTTGACTTTTCTCTTCAGGTGTTAAACATTTCAGTGGAATCAGTAGATATTGGAACTTTATTTGGAACTTTATTGTTTGAAAATTCATGATGTCTCTTGGAATTTTTCAAAATTCAGTTCTTCCACAGTGAGCTCAACCAATTGGCGTTTACTGAACTCTTCATTAAGGAACTCATAAAAATATCTTACCATATAACTATAATTGCATTCTGTGTAAATGTGTATTCTGTTTGTGTGATATTTCCACTTTTGTCCTTTATCAGTCTTTGTTGTTGCTAATATTCTTGCCTCCATAGGTTGATATCCTCATAGAGTGACCTCACTTTATTGATATTTTTATCCTATTCCATCTTCTCTACAAAGTTAGGCGGGTATTGTCATTTGCATTGTTTTATCAGTCTCTTGGCATTTGTTTTATCTTGATCATACTCCTCAGCAGGAGTCTGACTCCACATCTGAACACAGGCTGTTCTCACACTGCTGGCAGTCAGGGTAAATAATTAACCTTTTTACTATTCAGTTTTGCCCATAAAAACTCCTCCAAAAGGTGTTTATTCCATCTTCCTTTGCCTTGCTGAGAGCTCAGAAATCACGGGCTGAGTCTTTATGGTGACCTTACTGCCCAGTGATATGAGCCATGTGGGAATGAAACAGAATTTCAACCTCCAGTTTCTCCTGCTCCCAGAGGAGTTCTGTGGGCTCAATGGCAGGGCTGAAGAAGGTCATCTGTTAACCAAGCAATGGTGTGCCTGAGTTTTGTCTTCATATTTTAAGCAAAGCACCAGATGATTTATTCTTAGTCAACTATAGCTTTATCCTTCTGTTTAACTACAGTGCACTCTAGAGTACTAATCACAGGCAATAAGCCCTTCAGCTGTTCAGACCAAGAGCTATTAAGTAACACACTTTTCTGTTCTTCCCCAGTACTTTCAGGTAATTATATTCTGGAACCAAATATGCAACATGGCTTTCCCATGTGTCTCTGTAGAGCATGATCTTCACCTGGTGCATTAAGGCAGCATAGATCTCATGACATCATTTTTTGTCACCATAGGGATTGAGCCCTTTGACTCTTGTCAGGACTAGTATAATCAGTGCCATTAGTGTCTCAGTGTACTGAGAATGTAAAAAAAACACAGGCTTGCACGTGGAGACACATCTATTTTTTGTTACATTTGTTGGTTCACCTAAACTACAGGACTTTTTTTCTAGAGTAAATTTTGGACAATTCTATTAGCTGTTTTGTGCAAAGCTAATTTTACCAGCAGATTGTTTCAGATAGATAAAATAGGAAGCTTTACAGGCTCCTCCACTGGTATGACTAACAGAAAAAATGGGCAAACAGTGAAAAAAAAATGCCACTGAAATGTGAGAAACTACGAGAAACTGTGAGAAACTGTGGGAAACTGTGGGAACTGCGAAGGTTAGGAGTGAGAAACTGTGAAAGTTAGGAATAACAGATTAGCAGATAGATAGAGGAACCTAAAACACAGGTTGGATGTGCTGGTCTCGGTTGGTTACCTGTTGTCCTGTAACAGGACTGGATCCAGATAGCAATAGAGACAAGGAATTGGCTGGAGGCAGGGGGAGGGAGCGCGCGGACAGCGCAGGGATAGTGCATGTTCACATACTCGGAGGTTATATAAGTTTGGTCTAATGCTCAATAAAATGGCTTCTGGCTTCTGGTCCTAAACCTTAAACCCCTTCAATGCTCCCACAAATGGCATCTGAACAGGGACCAAGATAGGCGAACGGGAAGATCATGCGGTGAAGAAAAATCGTCAGGATGGATGAAGGACAACATCTACGCGGTCACAACTGATAAATGGTAAGGAAGCTCTGAACCACTGGGGCTTTTGGGCCTCGGAAGCTGTGGCACAGGGGAGTGTGAGCCTTGTAAGCTGCGGCACTCAGGAGTGCAAGCATTGGAAGCTCCTGCACTGAGAAGTGGGAGCCTAGCTGTCGAGGATAATGGGGGGATCATAGAATCATAGAATCATAGAATCATAGAATGCCTAAGGTTGGAAGGGATCTCCAGAGGTCATCTAGTCCAACCCCCCTGCACATGCAGGGTCACCTAGAGCACGTGGCACAGGGCTGCATCCAAGCCCTGATCTTGAAGATCTCCAGCGAAGGAGACTCCACAGCCTCTCTGGGCAGCCTGTTCCAGTGCTCTGCCACCCTCACTGTCAAGAAGTTCTTCCTTAAGTTCCTGTGGAACTTT
>JAWLRI010000223.1:648992-665380 GCA_034781795.1 Crypturellus tataupa
CTGGATGGCAGCACAGCCCTCTGGAGTATCCGCTACTCCTCCCAGCTTCGTGTCATCTGCAAACTTGCTGAGGGAGCGCTCCATGATAAAGGAGCAGGAAAAGTTACTGCAGACTTTGCAGCATGTGTTAGATAGGTCCAGGACAGGCCACCATATCCAACCCGGGGATTTGATTCATCTTTTAAGATGGGGATTAGAGAATTGTAACAGTTTAAATGAGAAAACAATATGCGATCTGTGGGCTTGGGACGAGTTTGGTGAAGTTTTGTAGGACTAGGCATCATCAATGTTACGCCCATGGCACATTGTATGTGAAGCACTGCAAGACTATGTGGGTACATCAGAAACAGGGATAGAAGCGACCACCTCCCCTCGCCCCCCTCCTCCATCCCCTCCAAGTGATTCCAAACCTCCACCTTTGCACCCAGAGGACTGCTGTCCACCAACGTATGTTTATCCGACCCCTCCAGGCTCGAGTCTCCACACGCAGCCTGCCTCCGAACGGTGGATCAAGGGAGGCTGTGGTGTCACCACCCGTGGAGCCGGGCGGGGGTAGTAAAAGGCAAAGAACCGAGAATCTGTGGGTGCCTGTTAGACATGAGGCGCTGCAGGATGGTGATATTGATGGGGGAAAGGCAGCAGAGCGGGGAATGTGCCCATATCCTGTGCTCTTCAGTAATGCAAATGGACCCCAACACTCCCCGCTTCCATACACGATTATTAAGGAAACGCGAAAGGCTGTGACAGAATATGAGTTAAAGGCACCCTATACCCTAGCACTAATTCGAGGAATTGCAGCAGACAACTGGCTGGTTGCTCATGATTTTAAAATGCTACTTCGAATGATATTAACACCAGTACAACAGACGGTTGTGCTCCAAGAGGCACGCAAGTTGGCTAAGCTAAAATCTTTGAATAATTTACATTCTCAAAATCCAGCGCTGCAAGGGGTTAATACCAAGATGTTAATAGGAGCGGGAGTATACTAGCAGCCCCAAGTGCAGGTGCGCTGTCCAACTGCGGCACTTATACAATCACAAGAACTTTTCCTCTCTGCGCTGGAAACTGTTCCAGACAAAAGAGAAGGGAAGGCTTTAGAACCTTTCTCAAAAGTAATGCAGGAAAAAGAAGAACCTTATATGAAGTTTTTAGATCGACTTAAGGCTTCTGTGGACAGACAGGTGACTGGGGAGGATCCTAGGCAGCTGATATTTGAACAACTGATGGAGAAAAATGCTAATAAAACCTGCCGCAAAATACTCAGTGGGGTTCAGCAGAGAATTGGAGGGGCTCCGACCATCACTGATATGGTTAAAGCCTGTCAGGAGATGGAGGATAACGCGAGAGAACCGTTGCAGATGCTTGCCAGTGCTTATGCAACTCTTGCCAGAACTCGGTCGGCAGTGGGTTCCGGCGCTTGCTATTCGTGCGGTCGGATGGGTCACTTTAAGTAAGACTGTCCGCAGGCAACTGTATGCTGTCCCCGCTGTGAAAAGGGAAGGCATTATATGCACATCAATGTGGCTCTGTAGTTCATTGAGATGGGCGACTCTTGCCTGAGGCGGATCACAGGAGGCACAGCGCAGGGCGGGTGCTCATGTGAGGACACAAATAATGCAAACCACCGACATAGATCCTGAGATGGTAGTTCCTGTGAATTGCAACTGGGAATGGCTGCTGAAGCAAAGCGAACATACAGCAAAAGGAGAGACCAGTTCTAGTATTGGGATCAGGAGGGTTGGGCGTTTGGGTAACACCTCTGTTGTTAATCCCCTCGCCCGAAAGACACGGAATATATGCTTTACTCTTGGCACCATGTCCACCACAAAAGGTGTGTGCCAGAGATCTGGTAGCCCAGGCCTATTGGCTGACTCAAATACAGCGACCAAGGTGGTCCACCCAGCTGACAGCTGGGGCGGCCAAGTGCACAATCGTGGGTTTGATGGACAGCAGAGCCAATGTAACAATTATTGCGCAGAAAGATTGACTGCCGACATGGGCGACCCAAGCCGTGCCCCAGGAAGCAATGGGGGTGGGAAGCGCAGTAGCTCTGTGCCTCTGCTCCCATTTGATTTTGATTGGAGGTCCCGAGGGGCAGGCAGCAACTCTATGCCCCTGTATCCTGTCCATTTCTGTAACCCTTTGGGGCTGGGACCCCTCAGCCCATGGGGAGCAACTGCATTTTTGCCTAGGGGCCACAGATGCACGGCTGAATCCCGCCCTCATATGGCCCCCGGACAAGCCAGTGTGTGTGGATTAGTGGCCCCTCCCTGCGGAGAAGCTGCGCCACCTTCGCAAACTTGTCACGGACCAACTATGTCAAGGCCACCTCCGGCCATCCACCAGCCCGTGGATCACACCTGTGTTTGTCATCAAAAAGAAAAATTGGAAATGATTATTATGTGCTCATGGCTCTCTAAAAAGAATGCTAGAAAAACAGAAAAGGGGGAGTGAAGGGTACACCCCCCAAGACTGTTTAAATAAGGCAATGTATGTATTAAATTTTCTAAATCGGTAAGAACATGGATTGATCCCAATAGAATATCATCATCAAACAAGGAAAGGGCCACAAAGTGAGGGCCAGGCAAAAGTAATGTATAAAGACTTACACACGCAAAAATGAGAGGGCCCAGTACCTCTAATAACCTAGGGGTGAGGGTATGCTTGTATTCATGTTGCAGGACAAAACCTTTGGGTACTAGCATGATGGATAAAGCCGGCTTTATCAACACCAACGGCTGTGGAAAGAGGAGAAGATCCCGAGGAAGAGTTCCAACAATCATCAGAGGACTAATCCTCTATGGACTTGCTGCTACCAAAGTGATCTCTGCAATGCCAGCACCACCGCTTCAACCTCGAATGAATGTGCGGGTAACCTTGGAACACCTGGGCAACCGAACTCAGATGAGTATTTGTAATGGGATATATAGTGCTAACTGTAACCATAATCCCTTGCATGTATTTGCCTTGCAATTGATACGTGCCTTAATGGAAAGAACAATAATGGCCATTCTAAAGAAGAATGCGAATTTCGTCTCCATCTAAGAAGGAAAGGAAAGAAGAAGAAAAAAAAGAAGAACTTGTTGAACTGTTGGGAGGTTTTACAGCGTTGCCAAAGCCAACTCCTTGGCTATTGTGTTTTGGGTCCTTAACTATGCCTGGTACTAGAAAACAAAAAAGGGGGAGATGTGGGAAACCGTGAGAAACCATGAGAAACTGTGGGAAACTGTAGGAGTGAGAAACTGTGAAAGTTAGGAATAACAGATTAGCAGATAAAGAAACCTAAAACACAGGCTGGACGCGCCATTCTCCTGTTGGTTACCTGTTGTCCGGTAGCAGGGTTGGACCCAGATAGCAATAGAGTCAAGGAATTGGTTGGAATCGGGGGAAGGAGTGTGCGAACAGCATGTGGACATTGCATGTTCACATACTCGGAGAATATATGCTTGGTCAGATGCTCCATAAAATGGTTTCTGGCTTCTGGTCCTAAACCTTAAGCCTCTGCTTCTTCAATGATCCCACATGAAATACCATTTTTCAAAAAGCAGTATATTATTCAATAAACAAGCTAACATATGAGCTTCATCCAGGAAGCAAAGCAAGAACAAATATTGCATGACAATAGAAAGATGCTGCTCTACTAGAAATAATCCTTTCACAGGAACAGTCTGTCTTGTTCTACACTCTTCATTTCCAATTTTTTTTCTCTTCTTCCTTTGCATCTATACTCCAAAACTTTCCCTCTCTTCTGTATAGGATGATAAACCTCTAATTGCTTTATTTTTCTTTTCTTCTTTTTTTTTTTTCCCTCCATTTTCCCTTTCTTCCAACTGCAACTGGATTTGTCTTTTTAACATGCTCACTTTCTGACTCAGAGCACATTTTTAAATATATCCCCTGCTTCAGTACAGAGACATTTTCAGTCTGGAATAAATGGGGTTTTATTCGAACTACATGACCCTTGTGTGAAGCAGAGGGAAATAAACACAACAGTTCCTCAGAATGAGTTAGGAAAACCTGCAGTCTTTCACTAAGTTTGTTGCCCACAGCAGAGCTGAAATAGTGGGATTGACTAAGGAGGTTTGGAGTGAGGTCCTGTTTTCCTTCCCAGAGCTTGGAGCCCCTGCAGAGAGCACGACATGCTTTTAATGCAATGATAGGAATTACTCCCATTAACGCAGCCCATCTCACTCTGAGGCTGAGGCTTTTCTTGGATCAGAGAGATACGGACACCATTGGTTTCTATATAGTGCAAAGAAAAAGCACCCAATTTAGCCACCACAGTGAGACATTTCTTCCCCTAAATTCAGTATTCTAATTAGAGGATTCTAGGAGTGCTGTGGGGAACAATTTTTTCATTGTGGTAGCTGCAGAGGTTTTCTACTGGGCCTCCTGGGTTGATTTCATTGAGCCAAGAACTTGGCTGGGTCCTCCCAAGAAGGAGTTTCTTCAGCAACTGAGCAACTTCCTACAGTAGGAGCTTCTTTATAACGTGCAGATTGACAGCCATGTTCAAAAAATATTTTTTTTCCTGATGAAGACTGAAGTGGAGTTTTCTGTCTTCCTCCACTTGTGTTCAAGAATGTAATATTCAGTACAAACATGCTATTTATCACTGGGTACCTTATTTGTGTTGAAGTGACAGGGAAAGCCACAAGTTACTGATTCCCTCTCTGAACACATTCTTGGGGAATGATGTCAATTCCTGAGGAAGCTGGTGAAGGTCGCTGCCTTACACCTATACGTTACTTCAGTTATTTCCAAGGCTGGTGAAATGTGGAAGCAGGTAATTTGACTATAAAGAAACCAAGTGGCTCCTTGTGATTCTTGTGATTGTGGATGGCTTCAATGTGATGGCTCACAGAAAACCACACTGGACACTTACATTTTTGAGCGAAGAACTTTCTTCCCAATCTGATGCAGCATTAACCATGTTGAGTTCTGTCTGAATTTGGAGAGCATTTACATCATGTTTCAATACAGGTGGGTTTTATCCCAGCAGTGTCCTTACAGCAGGACATTGCATGAGTTCTGCTGAAACAGATTTTGACAGAATTGCAGTGAGGTTCAGCAGAAAAAAAGATTGTTGCATGTTATGAGTTAAAGCCTACTGGGAGACTGACTACATGGATAGCAATCAAAATAAAACATAAATGCTATGTAAAGTGTCCAATCATTTTGATAACCTTGTTTAAGAATAGAAGAAAAAAGCAATGAGAAGTAGAGTTTAAGCTGCTAATTCATTTTTAATTTATTCTTTTGTATATATCCATGTATCTTTCTCTTCAGAACCTTGTAGAGTAACAGAGCAGAAATAGATAAAGGATGATCAGTTTCAAAATGTGGCATGCAAATATGACCAGTATTTTCTTGGGGAAAAGATAACAAGTAAAAGTAAGAATAAAATTAGGTAGCCAGATCTGATTTAATATCTTATTGCCTCTTTTGTCAGAGTACAACCAGGTAGATTAACACAACTGTTACAGTCATAATGTTATTTTAGTGAAGTATTGGGATTGCTGTTTGTCTGTTTTGTGGGTTTTTTTTTTTTTTACTTCAGGAATGAATGGTAGGTTCTTGAATGTATTTTGAATGTCATTATTCATGAAATGAGAAAGATAAATCTACAGATTTATCTCAGATGCTTATGATATAAAATTGTGGAGAAGTTTTTGGAAATCATATACACAAACATATATGATA
The DNA here is from genome assembly GCA_034781795.1 of Crypturellus tataupa. Lineage (NCBI taxonomy): Eukaryota > Metazoa > Chordata > Aves > Tinamiformes > Tinamidae > Crypturellus > Crypturellus tataupa. The sequence continues at coordinate 654,696 of JAWLRI010000223.1, forward strand.
CAATAAATGACACCTCCCTAATGCAGCTTCTAAGTGCTCCTCCAGGAACACCATGCCTTTCGCTTTTGATTTAGTGAGAATTTGTTACATTCAGTGAAGTACAGTGAAGTGGAGACGCCAGGTTCTTTTTTAAATGCAGGAAAACACAAGGCCTGTTACCTTTACATTTTATGAGTTGCTTGCTCTTTAGTGTTTGGCAAGACAAATAGAATTACATACTGTGAGTGACTCAGAACAGAACTTTACTATCAATCATCTGCCTGACTCTGCACAAATTCTGTAGGGCATTCAGGACATTTTGCTACCTATGAATATTTTAGACAAGATGAATCCCTGAAAGCTTCCTGATGGATTAATACTGGAAAGCAGGACTTTTTCTTGTTTTATAGCTGTTTGTCAAAATGCTATTGCCAGTGTTGCTCTGCAGTAGAAGCTTGTCTCTAAACAAAAAAAGTAACATGGGGGAATACTGCTGATCCTTTTATCACAAGTGATTTGAAAGGAATTATATTTAATATATTAAGAGCTACAACAGCAGAAAGTGGTAGGTAGTATTATCTTCTAAACCTTTAACTTAGCTAATGAAAGTTAACTACACTATATATTTAGTATTGTTTACCTTGACCTCAGGGAAACAGTGTCTCCCATAACATCCTCATAAACAAACTCAGAAAATGTGGGTTAGGTTAGGAAATGTGGGCAGTAAAAGATGAGAACTGGCTGAATGGCAGAGCTCTGCAAGCTTTGCTCAGGGGCAGTCTAGCTGGAGGCTTGCAGTTAGTGGTGTCCCCCAGGGGTCAGTGACGGATTCAATCCTGTTCGATTTATTCATGAGAAGCTGTGGAGTCTCCTCTGGAGACTCAAAATCCACCCAGACATGATACAGTGCAACATGCCCTAGGTGACTCTGCTTGTGAAGGGGGTTTGAACTAAACGATCTACCAAGGCCCCTTCCAAATTTAAGCATTTTGCAATTTTGTGATATTTGAGTCTTATTAGTGTCATCCTAAGATTCAGGGTATGGGGACTAGGCCTGTTTGAAAGCTCCAGAGATTCCTCTGCAAGTGCTAAGGGAGTAGTCACTCATACTGTACAGTCAAATTCTCTGTTCCCAATAAAACTCTGTAGTCATTTCTTGTCTTTTTGCAACAAGAAATCTTTTTTCTTGAAGACTTTCAGTCTAGGTGCATAAACTCAGAAGAGTGTGTGTTGTTACTGCTGTGTCTAGATGACTCCAATAACAAAAACATACTTATTGCTTCCAACATGCATATGATAACAAGTCATTTTGTGTAAACATTTCTCTGCCCAAAATCATCTAGTTACCTCGACAACTGGATCCTCTAAAATCCAAAACTGCCTCTTTTTTTCCCATCATTTTTATTAAAAGATAGTTTTGCTTACATCTGATCTGATTAATTATTAAGTTCCAAGCTGTCCATCTAAATACAGCAAACTATAACTATCATAAGCCAGCTATCTATGGTCACAATATAATCAAGACAGAATTAGCCATAAGGTCCACCCTTCAATCAACCTTGGGTACTATATGTTTACTATCAAAATTTCCTCTTGTTTATAATTTGTTTCTACTCTTAAGCTGTGCTTCCACCTCCTGTTAAACAGCTGCCACCTGCCAGTCCAAGGACAGCTGCAGTTCAATTCACGTGAAAGAATTCCTTCATCTCCCATGACTACCTCTCCAGGTTGTTATAAGTGTTAATTAAATTTTGCAGACAGCTTGGAGACATTCAGATGCCTGCAAATTGTTATTAATTACAACTTCACACTAAAAGTACACATCCTCAGACCTACAGAAGTCCAAAGCAAAGTCATATGCACCCAACCAACCATTCTTGAACTTTGCGGGAGCTTTCACTGAGATGTGACATTTGCAACTCAGATATATTTTCATTCACAACATGAGTCTTGATAGAGCAGAAAAAGAATATATAAAGTTTTCTCATTTCAAACTTCATCAAATGAAGGAATATTTTTCTTTATTAGCACAAATATTAAAGATGATCTGACTAGTATTAGTACAGTACATCTGTTGTGGTAATGAATATGAATTTGCTAAGCTATTCTCTCATCTTGTTGTAGTAAGAATAAAAAGCCCAACCCATTAACAAGAGCAGGGTAAATGATCTCACTTCATCATTTTCCAAGGAACTGATGGAATATGAAATGAGTTTCATGGCAGTAAAAATCATGGCATTACACAAATTGTTTGAAATTACTTAGATAAATGGATAGATAGATAGAAAGACAGATAGATGTAAGGCAGATTGTTGCATATGTGTATATTATATATAGAGGTAATTATATAGAGATTTTAATGTGAAAGTACGAAAATATTGTTTAATTCTTATTATTTATACTTGTAATCCTCTATGTAACTTTATAGACCAAACATTCATTCACAAGTGAATTAAAATGGTATAATTAATAATTCCTCTTTCCAGCTGCTGAGGAGGTGGTACCACATGCATGCATGCATGTATATGTGTGTGTGTATGTTTGTTTGTGTATTTATATATACCAGAATATGGTATATGGCCAAATGTGTGCTTTTCTTCTTTCTATACAAATCTGAAGATTGATTTAAAGATCACCTACTATTTTTACACAGTATCTTGACTCTCAGCACACAACCTGTTCATGCAGGAAAGCAAAATGAGGTTTGCACAAGCTACATACTAATTTTCATGAATATAATTTTGCAGGATAAAAAAGGGTTCTTTTCTTTTTTTCTCAACCTTACATATTCCACAACATAAGCAACTGGCTCTCCTGTCCCTGAGGAAGCAGCTGGTTCTCACTACATCCTGTCTGAAAAGTTTCTCTAGCTGTAAGACTGGGATGGCAAGACTACCCTAAAGTTACACAGGCCATCAGAAAAGAATTATGTACATATTATCTTATTTGCTAGTCAAGCAAGTATTGTTTGTATTTGAGCAATAGAATATTTTACTGTCAAATCTAGTATCTTTGTTCACACAAGATTTCCAAAAAGTTTAGCAAAAACACGGACGTGTTCAAGAAATCTGGCAAAAATAAACTAAAGGAAAAAAAAAAGATTATTAATAACAAATGATAATGATAATTTTGGACATGCAAGCACCAATTTTCAAAATGCAGGCTATCATCTACCAGCAGTAAATGTGAAATTTCCTATTTCCTTTCTTATTTCCTAAGAATCTTAGATATTCATTGCAACATATTTTGTGCCACATAATATATTTATAAAATTCTATGAAATAAATGTATGAATACATACTTTAAGATATAGTCTCGAAGATATGAAATTAGTTCTATACTCACAAATGTGTTCAATTGAAGGGGATTTAGAATATCCAAAAGTTTAGCTATCTAAGAAATAACTGTTCCGGTTCTATTATATTACAGTAAAAGTAACCCATACAGAACAAGAATAAAATTAGAATAGATCTTTTTTTGCAGAATCTGCCATGCAAAATTAAACAAAGATTGTTAATGCTGTTTTGAGTATTCAATGGATTTTAAGGAAAACCCTTGTCTCAGACACTGAGCATGGCAGCACTCCTCATTTATCATAGCCTCTGAGGCACCTTCACATTGCAGTTATCTCAAATTCTCTATAACAATGAGATCATTTTGTTTACAAAAGCATAATCTTACAAAACATTTGCATCTCTAATGTAATTAAATACTTGTACACAGGCTAATGTCTTCTACCTAATCTTAAGTTAGCAAATTCTCATTTCCGTGCAAGAGAGAGAACTACAATTTTACCGTTTTAGTAAAGGCTTCAGGGTTTAAGGACAAAAATTAGCTGCATAGCATTAATGTATTCTAAGAGACAAAGGAATCTAAGCTTCAGGGAATTATCCTGCCACAAACAAGCAAAAAATCTTTCCATGTAGATTTTAAAGAGACTATGCTAAGGATGTGCTGAGTTGTTAAGAAATTAAATTGTTGTACTATGTTGAACCATCATTTCATGGCCCAAACTCAGATAAAGTGAATAACTGCTATTCAAATAGTTCTAATCCAAAACCCATTGATGTCAGTAGGACACATTGTACGTATTTGGGAGTCTATTAAATATAACTACCACTTTAGAGACACAGGCAAAATGCTACTCTTTTTTAAAGCTTTTCTCTAAAAGCAAATTACTTTTAGGCATCTGTATTACTCTCCAAGGTTGAATACCTGCTCATTGTTATATTAAAAACTCATGATTACTAAACAGACATATTGTTAATTACTGCCTCAGAAAACAATTGGCCTGTGCCAGACTGTAGGACTATATCCTAATGGCTATATATGTATACACTGCTAATGAGGCTTCATTAGAAAACACCATCTCATTTTCAAGTAGCTTCAGTATTCATAATTATTACAAAATAAAATGTAAGTTTGTTTGCATTTGTGAGCAAGTCACAGATTTTTCTCCTGCAAAAGTCCTAGATCTATTTAATAACTTGTTTCACCACATTCACTTAATGTAATACTTAAAATAATCATTCTAAGTACTTTCACACAGAGTCATCATGAGGAAGTTGGTTACTTAGCCAAATCTTACTTGTCTTCATGATGAAAATTTTTTCAAATAAAAGACAAAATTCCTACAAATAACATGAAATAAATTTGTTTGCAAAGGGAGAAGTCTGAACTGTTTCAGTATGATCAAGCCATAGTCCATGCAAGGAATGAAGAAACAGGATTTGAAGGACAACTTTAGACTATCCCTACCCCTTCCTGTAGGGTGACCTAATCCTGTGTATTGAAGCTGTTAGAATCCTTCCTCAACACTAGACCTATTTTTTCGAGGAGCACAATGGAATTTACATCTGCTTTCTTTCCTCAGCAGACTCAAAGTATTTGGGAAGGGGGTAGAAGGTACTCAGAAATCCTGAGTACATCTATTGATGTGGTTATACTTGCAATTACTACAGTAATTCTGTGTTCATATCAAGGGAGCTCCTATTGATCCAGTACTTCCAAAGAAGTCATTCAAGAATTGGAATATTCTCTCTTAATTATGAAATATTCATTAGTCGAAACATTTTTTACCACACACAGGAAGGTCTTTATACTTGGCTTTGTAGCTTTACCATTGCTATCTTAAAATCTTTTTTTTTTTCTGTAGAATTTTATAAAATAGTGAATATTTAGAGTTTGCCAAGTCTACTTAGGGTGTGATGAAGTATGCTCCAGGCTACACTAAAGCTATATTCATCTCATTCTAAAAGTACAAGACAAGAACTAAGAGTTCTGTAAAAGCAAAACATATTAGAAAACTATTTCTGAAGTATAAAAAAATTATTTACAAGTTAATAGTTTTATTTATAGATATTAACTGCATATCAATACATTAAGTATATATTAAAACTATTTAATACTGGCACAGCAATATTCCCTCAAATAAGAAAAACACACTCTCATAGCACCACCAGCATACAGTAAAAAATGGGGGTCCAATCCAGCCTCCTAGAGTAAAGTTAATAAGACAAGTTTTATATTCCTATAGTGAAGTTCAAGTTTCCTTGATGTATGTGGGTAAAAATCAGTGCCAAACTAAGATAAGCTTCCAACTCATTTTTTTCCAAACCTTGATTCCTGGAAGCCAGAATTTCTCTGCTCCAGAAATGGTCTCGCTGATTTTACTTTTTGCCTTGGATTGATCATTTTCACTGCTTTGCACTTCTCCCCACACTAGCAATTTCCCCTTTAGACTCTTCACAAAAGCCTTATCAGAAAATAAGATCACGGATATTTATAGTGTTTCTAAAATGCAACTCCACTGTGTTGCCTGAGCAAATGTATAGGCAAGCTTAGCATGGCAGGAGCGGTCCCAGGTACCTCTGGGGCTCACCTATATTGACTTGTGCGCTGCCTAAATGAAGCAACAAATGAATAAACACCAGCACCATGAGCAGAAACAATCACAAATCCCACAAATTATTGTGGCTTGTCTGCATATTCTTTGAGAGCACAAGAGTGTTAAAGACACTCAAATCATTTGCTTTATACCTCAGCAGTTAGGTAAATTTTTCATTACCCAGTGCAGCCTGCAGTCCCCGTGCCAATCCCTTCCAGAGTGTCTGTCTCCTCCTTTTAGAAACCAGAAGAAGCAATATAAGATGTAAAAACCTTGGTTATTCAAACGTGCGTGCAGAAGCTGATTTATTTTTAATAGAACTGCAGTACTTTAAGTTTAAATCATATTAATGTAAAAGCATGTTTCCTAGCCCATTAAAGCTTAAATTGTGCAGATTAATACACTTCCTCTACTACTGCTCTGTTTTGGAAAGCAACCAAATTGAAAATTCAGTTCAGTCTGAAACAAACATATTTTTATTATTATATTTGATATAATGGGTCTTGCTACTAACAGTATATATTGCCAGTGTAATTTGAGACAATTGAAACAAATGAAGGAATAGTTATACCAGATAAAATATAAGACCATTTCATTTCCTCTGTGAAATGTCAAAAGTTTATGACTCTGGTGTCTAGAATAGAATGGAGTGCATATGGGTTTAGATAACCACAACCCACACACAAGTTTCATTTGTGGATTGCAGAGGCTCCTTGAGGCCAATAGATTACAGTATTATATTTTTAAAGACTTCATCATTTATATAAAAAGACAAGAGTTTAAATGAAAATGTATAGAGGAACACAGTCCTCGTAAAGTGAAAGAAGCCTAAGATAGCTGTAAAGTGACATAACATCTATCAGTAAAATGAAACAGCAGTCTCAGACAGAAAAGATAAAAAGTAAATGGCTTCAAAATAGAGAAGGAAAGTCAGGACCAACCTTGTATTCTTCAGTTTTAAGGAACCCTCATAATGAAGGCGGGATCTTGATTATTAACATTAGATTTAAAGATCTTTACCACAGAGAGAGCAACAAAAAGTTCGTATTGAATACTTCTAAGTGGCACACTGCTAGCTCCTTTGGAGGCCTGGAAGAGTAATGGTGAGTGAACTGGCCTGGAAACAGCTATTCCAGAACTCGTTTGGGCAATGAAAGAGAAAATCTGCTTTGCAGCTACTTGAGAAAAGTGCCATGTATAGATGGTCACCTGCTCCAGGATCCTCTATCCTGCCTCTTCTACAAGCCCTTTGACTAATTATAAATTCTTCCCAAATTTAAAGTTTCTTTTTCAGGCCATTATTTCATATCCATTCCATATCCAAGTATTTCAGAGTTAGAAAGTATTGGCTTTCCAATTCAACAAGAAGCAGTATCTGTTTCGTTAAAGTTTCCCTTGCAATTAAGCAAGTGAACAAGAACTAACGCAGTCTAGCCCGGAAGGAAATATAATTTTTAATGCTCTGCGGAAGATCAAGCAAAACAATCCTCTTTCAAACATTATGTCATTAGAGTTGATCAGTATGATTAATTTTCATTGGGTAAAAAATAGCCTAGTACCAAAATAAATTATCTATTTATATGGAATAATGGAGAAAGCTGTAAAATTGTTGCAGGTTGTTCGTACTATCAAGAAAACTATGGTTACAGCTGTACCAGTAAACTAAACAAGAGCAAGGCTTGGGAACCAGCATATAGTAGTGCCCTTTCACACATTCCTGTGAGGTCCTAGCTGCAGCGTTGGCTCAGCAACCTCCCACGCCATGTTTTGGCATGAGGCAGGATTTAACTCAGGTCAGCGAGTTTAGCCGTATGGATGCAACTCATAACCGGGCCAAGTCTCCTGAGGTCAGGACATGGCTCCAGATCTATTTTGTCTTGCTATCTACCATGCAGTTAGTGATACCAACCGTGATACCAAAGCAATTTCTTCCATAAGAATTAATGTAAGAGAGAGGTGATGTGTGCACTGACTTACAATACACAGTTTAAGCAAACCAGGCTGAGGACGAGGAGCACAGCATCACAACTATCAATATGAGGAGAAGCAGACTTCTCATAGCCTGACTTTGAGGAGCAGGTCACTACCCTGAAATATTTCTGCTGCTTCAGCTGAGAGACATCGCTCCTTTTTTTTAGCCTTTACTCTTGATTGACTTGATTTTGTCTTTCTTCATATAAAGAAGGTGATGACGATAAAAATTAAATTGTTCAGAAAGAGGCATAAAGAATAATCACCATAAAATATTTACATTGGGCAGCCAGTTTCCCAGATGAAGCAGCTGATCTGCCCCATATAATCAGCCCCCATAAGCAGCTGATAATCCTGTTGATCCTTCTGCTTGAGCCTTCCCATTTCTGTAAGGTGTATCATCCCAGCTTGTCTACATTGTGAATACTTATGAAGACCTTGCGTGCATCACCCCTATATTACACTAATCCTTACAGGAAAAATTCTGTCACTATCCATCAAGCTCAGCTGCTTCATCTGTATGTCTGAGGCATTCATCAGTGCGGGATATTAAATGATCAGTGATGAATCCTGAAATAATGGCTGGAGGAACACTGAATAGCAGGTAGGCAGATAGTAAAGCAGATAGCACTGACTGGTGTGACAGGCACTTGAGACAGATAGCCTAGATCCAGCCACCAATAGTTTTGTCTGTAGCTATCATGGCAAAGGAGTTTTGAGAGACTCTGAAGAGCTCCCTGTAATCTTGAAGGGAAATCCTAGGGTGGTGGGATGAACCTAGGCCATTCTGTCCTTGCTGATGGATAGTTGTTACAGCTGTCAAAAAAACTTATGAACAAGTACGCTCCACTAGAATATTTAAACACTGTTAGGACTGTTAGATATAGACACAGGATTGTTTCTCCCAGTTTACCTCATGCCTATACAAAATGACATATCAAATAAAATCAGACAAAGTTACTTCTACACATGTCTCTCCACAGAAATGGGGATCCAATTGTTTTCAAGACGAAAAAAATATTTTCAAGCAAAAAACTCCAGTGAGGACTTTGTCAGAAGAAGAAAGGCAGAACTGAACACAGGAGATATGTAGTGAGAAGGAAGTAAAATGACAGGATACGGCAGACACTGCCGTATCCTGTCATTCATGCTCCTGGAAACTTAGAAAATAATCTTGAAATTGTTCTTCATTTTCAAGCTTTTTCTATCAGATAAAAGACTATGTATTTGCTATCATGTTGTTTGCTAATGTCTTTGATATCCTGAAGGACAATTCATTGTTTTAATGCATGATGTAGTGTAATTCATCATGCAGCAAGAACAATACTAATCACCCATCCTGCTTGCATCAGCCATCACTCTTCAGCCCCTATTGTATCTGAGTCAATCTGAGCTCGTTTATATTAATCATGAGTTGTTTGTATAGAAAGAAGCCAATTGCAAATAGCATGCATAGGTACCTTACTGCAGAGCAACACAGAGAGAATTGAGCATCACAGACGAAAAGAGAGAGTGAGAAGAATGTTTTCTTTTCTTAGACGTATAAAGCAAATAAATAGATTAATCAAACAGCATTTAATCAAATGTTTCAGAGATAAAATATTCAGGAAGGCCTAATATGAAAATGCAGATAAACTAATTCAAAAGAAATTGAAGAAAAAAGTTCAAACTACCAGACCAGATTTAAAAACTGCCTTCTGAAATGTGTTACTGAAGAACTACTAGAATATAAGCATTATGAAAAGCTGTATGTGCCTTTTCAATGCTATGGTCTCTAAGGTATAGAGCTGTACTAACTTCAATGCATTTGTACTAAGATTTATTAACCTTCTCTCCTCAGGGGGTAGAATGGTCATTTATTTATTTTCATTTCCATTATTAGAGGGACTTTTACATCATCCCTCGGCTACTCAGACTAGTCCAGTATATATAGTCTGTAAAATAAGATTTTGTTGTTGTTGTGAATATGATTCTATAGTCTAGAATTAAATCTAAATATAAATGCCATTTTCATTGTCTTGGTAAAAAGCATATATCTAATTTAAATCCAAAAATTATTTTAAGTCAAAATAGTAATATTGAAATTAAGTGTGCTATCAAAAGTGATTTATGGTTTAAACAGTTTGCTGACTCATGGTAATGTTTCCATGTACATGCTTTATCATAAAATACTGCATTTTAAAGAAAAAAACAACAAAACATTTTTCATATAAGCATTTCTCAAGGCACATTGTATAAAATCAAAATGAAAAAGGTACTCTATCATTTAGAATGAAATGAGTAAAGAATTCATATTTGCCTGTTTACATTTGAATATTTAGTAATCTATTTAGTAACCTGTTGGCTTGGAGGCCAGCCAAGGCTGATTTCCATATTTCAGCTAATGACTAAGAATTTTTGCTTTTCTAGTCTTAAACCTTTTAGTGAAATAGCTCATAGAGAACAGCTTTAGGCAGCAATAAGAGTAATTTTAAAATACAGTTCAGCAGTACTTCTCACTATTTTGAGCTAAAGCACTGCCTGATGTTTGAGTAACCAGGTCTGGTAATGGGACTTTATAAGTATCTTGGAGAAGCCTTGATTCTCTGCACTTCTGATTCATCACATGATTCTAACTGGTAAAACCTACTCACAGGTGGAAAATGCCTAGCCCTGTGATGCTCACATTTCTGCATAAAGTATTCTGTTAATACTTTTTTCATCGGGTTTTCTTTGTTTGTTTTGCCAGTGGTTTCAACATGGGAAGAAAAACAAAGAACAAGGAGAGGAGGTGAGGGGAGGTGAGGGGAGAGGGAGAGGGAGAGGGAGAGGTAGAGGGAGAGGGAGAGGGCGAGGGAGAGGGAGAGGA
>JAWLRI010000223.1:666056-689129 GCA_034781795.1 Crypturellus tataupa
GGAGAGGAGAGGAGAGGAGAGGAGAGGAGAGGAGAGGAGAGGAGAGGAGAGGAGAGGAGAGGAGAGGAGAGGAGAGGTGAGGAGAGGAGGGGAGAGGAGAGGAGAGGAGAGGAGAGGAGAGGAGAGGAGAGGAGAGGAGAGGAGAGGGGAAGGAAATTCGACTGGCATCCCCACTATTTGACTCATTGTGTCAATTATTAAGTCTAGTCACATAGTAGCAGCTCTGAAATACGACAGGGAAGTAAATTGCTCTGTCACAAGAAGTTGGGTATTTACATATCGGTTCAAATTTTCTGCTGATTTGTAAACATGCTACTGTTTTATTTGAGTTTTATAGTGTAAGAATGGTATGTACTGTTTCTGTCTCTGCATCAGATAAAAGCTTAAAGGAAGGCTTGATGTTTTAAAGGAAAAGTCTTCTACTTAGCAACAATTCATCGTCTAAGCCTAAGGCCTCCTGAAAGGCCTGAGGAAAGGAGGGGATGCTTTTTTATTCACTTGCTTTTCTGTCATTTATTTTATTAGTCACACTACGGGGGACCAATTATAACAGGAATAAACAAGATATCTATTGGGGTTTTTCATTATTTGACTGCAGATGCTCCTTTTCCTCAGTGAGAGTTTTTCAGATGAAAACACCCCATGGTCTTGCCTTATCAACAGGACTTCGGAAGCATACTTAAAGTAACGGTATTCAGTGGCGCAGAGTAAGTTCAATCATAATGATACAGTGAGGTCTGTTTGTTTCTATCCAACCTCATGTTTTAATGTGAATTTTAGTCTTGCTGCTCCTTACACAAACTTTAAGAGTGTACTCACAGTGCTGCCCTACTTTAAAGACTTGCTAGAGAACAAGAGCTTTAGTCTATGATCTCCTACAGAGCTTTCAGGAGCCGCACTTGAATTAAATAATTGTTGTGTCTAAGTGTCTAGGTCAATTTAGTCGAAGTCTTGCTTTTTTTGGCCCATATGAGATTTACCTTGTTTACTGTTATCGCTTACAGTATTTATCCTACTATAAAAAGCTTGGAGAAGAGGAAAAGGCATTCTACAAAGAGAAACTTTTGACTGAACTACATTCATTTAACCCTGCTTCACTGATGTGTTTGACACAAGTCCGCGGGTTCTTTTGAGTCAGTACAGAGGATCTCAGAAGGTTTAAAAATGTCATAAAGATGCTGTACACAGGCTAGCAGGAGAGGGGTTTAAAGAAAGTAGACTAGTACACCAAATTTTGGAGAAAGAACTATAAAAATGGATTGAAGCTATTTAATTCTTTGATGATTCAAATGCATGCTAGATGCATGGTTCCTCTCCTGAGCCTCCCAGAAATGCCCCCAAAAGTCACTCATGATAAATTATGATTCAAACCATAGTTTTCTACTAAAGCTCAAATATGTAATGCCATATGTGACAAGAACTCAGAATAAGGGAAATTATTCAGACATCTATTCACACTAATTAACACTTATGAAATCTGTGAAATTCTCATCTTTGTGTAAAACTCTGCTTTCTTACTTTCATCTTTGTTTTCATTTTGTATGAAATTTTCCTACCTTTAACACTTATGTGTTTCCCAAGGCATTTTGTCTCACCAACACCCTGTGTTTCCCTACATCTGTGAAATATTTTCCTGTCAGCATACCTAGTCCTAGTTCTGTTAGGTGACCAGAAAATCCCAGCTTACCAACACTGGATATCAGACAACAGTGATAATAATCATATTAATAATCAAAAATCATGTGAGCAATAGGTTGAGCTAGTGTCCCCATCACATGCCTTCCCTCATTCCAGATCTGTAGTATAGCTACATAGATCATAACTCTGGAGCAAGTGGCCTTTCTCTGTCTGAAAAAGGGGGAGCAATTGCTGCAGCTACACAAGTAAGACAAGGAAGGTCTGTGAGCACACCTTGCACAGCACAGGGTTTTTTGTTTGTTTGTTTGTTTTTGTCTTTTGAGTGTGATTGGATGGTTGCTGGCTTTGTGGTGCTGTGTATGTTAATCTGGAGGCCTTATGTTCTCAATGAACCAATGTGCTGGTTTCCAGTCTTCGCACTGATAATTGCGAAGATAGAAAGATGATGGCCTTGGGGATATATTAGTGTATTTAGCTGTTATTGAACTTGGAGTTTGCTTGAAAATATGTCTGTGGAGTTTTTTTGGTTGGTAGGTTGGTGGGGGATTTTTCCAGCTAATAAAAACCCTACTATTTCTTCATGCAAAGTTTAATACAAACAATTGTTTCTATGCTATTCATTTTGGTTGAGTAGACTTCACATCTGTACGTCACAGACAGTGTCTCTACATTTTGTGAAAAACATTGAAGAATATAATGATTCTGTTTCAAATGATTATTAGAATATTTTTACTTCCTTAAAGAATGAAGTACCAAAAAATAAAAAAACAGCTATTCTTCATGTTCAGAAAAAATAAGGCCCACATCCTCACCTGGTAAATTTATCAGAACTGTGATGATTAATTAGCTCAGCGGTGATTAGTAGCTGAGGTTCTGGCCTACAGTGTGAGAGCAGAAGGTAGGAAATACACCATTTGGTTTCAATTTGGCTTTGGGTTTCATCCAATATCACTTACTAAATTTATGAGTGTGTTAAGGGAATTAAAGACAATTTGATTGTTTATCATGATTCGTTTGTGATCTGGAGCCCTTTCCTTCATAACGGACTAAAACTAATAGAGAAACATGGGCTTTTTATTGATGATATTGATAATATTTTTTCTCAAGAGAATAAGCAGCCAGCCTCACTTTAACAAGCAGAATTTTTTCCTAAATAAGTCATCTTTAGATATTAAATGCCTCAACAGCTGTTATGCCTTCTTGAACTTCCTCTTGGTGGAAGCACAGAAAAGTAGTCATGAGCTCCACCTTGAGCTCTATTTATATTACACATATTTATGTTGTTTCTCTTAATCTAAGTTTGTAATTTCATAAAAGACTCAGATAATTAAGGGTACTTTAATTAAGGGTACTTCTTTACCTGAGCCTGTGTATTCTGAACCCTGTACAAGCCCATCTTCTGATTCAGAGTGTTTATCTAGTTTAGCATTTAATGCTTTTGTTTCTGCCATTTCCATACTTACTATTTTCTGGCTCCAGAAAATACAAATAAACAGGATCTGATTTGATTGACAAACAGCAATTCTGGAGTCTTATCATTCGTATCTGAGCAATTCAGTGAACCAAAACTTCCCCTTTTCAGTCTATTTCTTCTGAAGTATTGTATGAGTCTTTACTATCAGTACAGGGATTTCTCCAGATAATAATGAAATGAAGAGAAAATCTTTGGATCAATCTGTTCAGACCACAGCACTGTCAAGTTATTTGACCTAATTTTTCCAAGCCTTTTGAGTCTATGTTTCTTTCTTATCCAGAGAACTGAGTGAGTGCCCAGTGCTCTTCTTTGGAGGCCTACAGAAGCTCTTGCACAGTCACAATTATTTTATTTTATCCTAGTTTGGCAGGTAGAAATTTTAAGACGATCCATATAATCAATCCAAAATACTACCAACTTGAAACACATTTTTTCCATTTTTTTGTCTTGAAAGAAGATTATGAAGACTAAAATTTTCTTGATGTCATGAGAATGAGACTTTGCAGTTCTTCATCTTACAAGATTACACAAAGTTTATAGTGGACATTATTAATATTGCATGCACTGAAAAGGGAGAACTTCATATAAAAATGAACAAAGAAATTCTCTTCCACATGTGTTAGCCTTACACCTCATTTAGGTATACACAAAAACAATTTAAACCAGAACTCTCTAGGAAAGGAACTAGTAGGTTATGAGTAGTAGAGTGCATAACCAGTGCAGAAAGCTGAATGAATGACTCATATGATGATGTGAAGGTTCAGTGGGACAGAGAGCCCCATGAAACATTGATTTATCCCTCAGTAAAGCCAATTTCACACAGCAATAGGCTCTTAGTAGTACTCCTGCTCCATAATGCAAATCTAATAACCTCTCCTCACTTCTGAGAAATTATTATCATTATTTTGATTATTCACTGTGATTTACTTATCAAAGTTTACTGTTTTTAAGAGTAGTATCATGATTGAGTAAACTTGAACTCTGCTAAAATAAAAATATATATATATACATGGTAATTGACTGTACTTGCTTTTGAAAGAAAACTAAGGTTAATTATGGAAAATTAAAGAAATTGTTTGTTTAACATGTTAATTTGGTGAACCACTTGAAGAGTGGTATAAGTTTCTGCAGTCTGGTTAGTACCGGTCTTATGAAAATTGGCAGCTGGAAAGAGGAGTCCCAAATAAGCATCTCTCCTGGAAAGGGAGGCACAAACTGAGACTTTAAAGATGCTGGCTGGAGTCAGCCAGCTGGCCAAGCAGCAGGCATCGAGCACCCCGAGCAGCCACAGCACATGCTTGTGGGGTTGTCATGAGATGGCAGGCAGCTTGGATGTATTTTCCTGAGAAAAGTTAAGGGCAAAGTCAAAATCTGCAGTCAGCGAGGCTTTAATAATTCTATTATTCAGAAAACAA
Organism: Crypturellus tataupa; assembly: GCA_034781795.1. Lineage (NCBI taxonomy): Eukaryota > Metazoa > Chordata > Aves > Tinamiformes > Tinamidae > Crypturellus > Crypturellus tataupa. Next base: position 670,584 of record JAWLRI010000223.1, read on the forward strand.
CTTGCCTTTAGTGTGTTTATTCAAGTACTTGGCAGTACAAAATCTATTTAAATATGAATATTTATTACTAACATAGAGCACACAGAAATTGTTCCTAGAATAAGCGGACTTTAATGGGGTACTTTAAGAATCACAGAAAAAGCCATCTCTAAGAGCAGATAGATAGGGAATTGTATTAGAGAAAGGAGAATGTTATTTTCCCAGAAACTCATTCTCTATCTCCTTGCCTCACTGCAGAGCTTTTGGCTGTAACCTTTCCCACACCTCCTTCTCCCTAGATTCTTGTAACAATTTTAACACAGAGAAAATCTTGCTGATCCTCTTGTTTGACATGCAAATCTTCGGGGAGAAATGCAAAATTTGAGAATGGAGAAAGGAAAAATCTTTTGTGTAGCAAGTTTGTTTGGGTATTATTATTATTACTATTGTGAGCAGCATTACAGCTACTTCATGCTATTTAAGGGCTAAGTGAATAGCAAAATAATTCCTAGAAAGCTAGGAATAGCTGGAGAATGACAGAAAATATACAGCATTGCATATTAGATGAATTTCCACGGAAAAACACCATTTCTTGTCTGGCTACAATGTCCATAAATGTGGAATACCTGTATACATAAACAGAAACATGGAATAGCTTGCAATTCTGGCTTATTTGCTTTCTTTCTCTAAATGATATGATTCCTTTGTTATGTTTTTATGAAGCTAACTCCATCTTCTAGTATGCCCTATAAAAATAATTCTCATTAAAAACGAAAACAAAATGGAGGAGTTAGGAGTGATAACTGCTAAACTTGCCAGGAGTTGCTTGGGATTTAGAAACACCATTCTGACTTTAACAAGATTACTGAAACTCTACTGTACAGAAAGCACTGAAAATTAGGTGGAACGGTTAAATATTAATGACTACAATGCTTAGACTCATATAAATTAAGCAGTTGTACTAATAATACAATAATGCCTCACTGGAATTTTAAGATAGCTTTTCATAAAATAAAGAAAAATTCATCAAGAATTTTCCCATTTCCTTCAAATCTTCTTTTTCTGATGCCTCCTGTCAGCAATGACAAGTAATTCCCACAGTAGCACTGTTTACTGTACTGGTGCTCACAGGTTGTAGGACTGGGTAAGTGTTTTTTTGTTTTTTTTTTTCTTCTTCCCCTTGTTTATTGTTTATAGATACTTACAAGTCTTTTAGAGCTTTAAGCTACTGCTCAAGCATTTGCCATTGTGATATTATACTGAGTTCCAGAAGGTACATATACTCACATCTTGTGCTTGGAGGGGAGAGAAAAATGAAGGGAAAGAGAAAATTGTTGAACTTATCCTGATAGGCTAATACTTGTCTCAATGATCCCTCAAGTAGCCCAAGAAGGGCTACTAATTTTTAATAAAGCTTGAAAACAGTAGTAACAGAGCAAATCATGCTATAGGAGAATAAAGTCACCACAAGCAGAATTTCAGATTAAGCAGTAGCTATGATAGCTGGGAGAAGAAAGGACCTTAGCCATGAGGAAGTGTGGAATCAGATATTTTGTATGCAGGGTATTTTGAACTCTTCTAAGGCACCCACACCTCCAGCTGCATCATGAGAGGGAGCAATGTGGACCCCGAAAACAGAGCAGGGAAACTAAGTAGGAAAAGCAAAAGTTTCACATCATTTCAACATTTCCATGTTCAGCAAGCACATGGCCGAGCCAGTAATTCACTGCAAACCCCTTCAAATACTTGAGTTGCTGCTGTTTTGCAACTGGGAGTTCATGGTGCATTGTGTTAAGAGGCTTTTAAAACAAATTAGTCACTGTAAATTTGTAGCTGGAAACAGGTACCCAGTAGCTAGCTTTTACAAGTTGGTCCCATGAAAGTGTTCCAAAGTAAATGTTCCTGTTGGTGTAAAGCTGCATGTTTTGGTGTCAGAAAATTTCATCATATACAAAAAGGTGGGCTGGGTTTTACTACATATATTACGTTGGATCACATTGCTACAGCACTTATTTCTATCAGCAATTTCATTATTTTTAAATAACCCTTTTTATTATAAGAGAAGAGAAAAAATATAAATATAAAGAAAATTTTAGTCAATAACGCTCTCTGTATATATTTCTGTAATTTGCCTAATTTTAAAGTAGCTAACTCTCCTTCTAGATTTGCGCTTTAAATAAGCAAGGAAACAAAATAAACACAATTGCTTCTGGACTGAGATTTTCTGTCATTTTTCATCTTGAGACAAATTTTTACAAATGAGCTGAAAGCTCCTCAAGAAAGGTCTTCTAACAAAAGTGCTGACGCATTTGTAACTACAGCTGTGGCAAGAGGATGCTCTAATTGGTGCAGATGGATAGCTACAAAAATGTCAGCTTAGCTCCACAGCCTTCACTAAATAGACAAAGGAGTTTTTATATATGCTAGAGTATTTCTTCTTCAGTTAGTCTCACTTTGACATTTATTTCCATTTGTATTCATTTTGTTTCTCACTCATTAAATTATTTCTCAGATCATCTTGTTTTTTACCATCATTCCTTGTAGTTAAGGACTACTACCAAATTTGTTTTGTTCAATTTACATATTAAATGCAGAAAAATGTGTTAGCAGAGAAGAAGTACGAGCCTCAGAATATGACAACCTGAAAACATACAATTTTCTGTATTAGCATGGGTTCAACAACTGTGAAGTACATTTCATTTTCATGTCTTTCTAGATACGTTTGCTCCATTTTTAGTCTGTTCTGCTCAGCTTTTAAAGCAATCTCTAAGCATTTAGCTCTCACTAATATAACTTTAAATTTATGAAAAGACAGTTTTTATGAAAATTTCTAAAACCAGAGTAGGCCACCTTGGCCTCATTAGACAGTCATTCAAAATATTTTGAGGGGAAGTCAAATCTACACTGTGAACATAGGTAATGTTGGAATAAAGACAAGGTAGCTGTGCTTTAATTTGGTTGGAAACTCAAGCTTAAATGGTAGCTTCATTATAGATTTTAATGCAAGCTCTGATCTCTGATGAAAATTCCTGGCGTTGCAGCCCACATTAGGGGATCAGCATCTGCTGTTCTTGACTGACACTTGATTATCCCTAACAAAACCAGACATATGGAAGCACAAGACACAGCTGGATTATCCTAAGCACATCTGCATCAGGGTTTAACTGTAGGATAAGTAAGTACAGGGCCTGATGTGTGACATTTATGCATCCTACAACACTTAGCACTGGAGAGGATTTTACAGTACTGGAAACACTGTTCTTCATGAGAAAGTGCCCTGTGGAGTCCCAGGTCCTTAAATAACGTCTATTCCTCTAGTGCTCTTACTCAACATCTGTGTTATTGGTCTGATTTTGGTTCTCTGGTAATCCTGAAACTCCCTAATACTAAGTACAAAATAATAAAATACTTGTGGTTTCTTTCCTGGTTTTATTTTTTCTTTTTCTTTTTTCTTCCCCTTTACTAAACATGTCTGTATAGAAATGTACAAGATGTTCAAGAACGATATTTCTAACACATCTCTCCTTCTCTTTCTATCCCCAGCGTAACTGGGTTGCTGAGTTTAGGGTTGAAGTAATTTTACAAACGTTTATCAGTTCCACTGTTAAAAATAAATTGAACCAACTTGGTATTTCAGCTCATGGAGTTCAAAAATGGGAATTATAACTATGCCAGGAAGCAGAAATTCAGTGAACTCTAAGCTTGTCTTTGGGCAAAGGAAGCTACACTCATGCTTGTCAAGGAGATTAACGAGAAATCTGATTGAGTCTGGAAGACTATTGCTGCAGTGGATTACAAGTTTGATCTTTTTTTCAGGGATAAACAACCTGAAGGGCTAGGACACTGGCACAGAAAAGCAGATAGTATCACTGGCTGTGGAGCAAACATGTGGCCATGTGGCAGGCCCAATAAATGAAAGTGAAGCAATTCATTCAATAAAAGTATGGCTTTATACTCTTGTACAAAATTGTTATTTTTATTTTTGTTTTCTTAGGCTAATATATGTCCTTTCTCCCACTCTTCTCTATCTTATTTACTCAGGCTGCCTATTCTTTGGGAAAGGGCAAACTAGTATCAGGAGTCTGTATTAAGTCCTGGAGCTATCATAGCACAAATGTTTAAAATCGAGTCTCTGAATAATCAGATTTAAATAAATACAAGGATAAAGATTTGTAGTGGTTGGTGGAGTGTGGAATTTCTAAAACTAGATAGAAGGGATACTACATAAGAAGGGAATTCAGGAGAATATAGCAGTTGACAGAAAAGATGTATCCTAAAACGCTTTGATCTCAAGGACCACAAGAGCAGTCAGAAGATACTTACAGGATCAAAAGCTTACGTAGAAATAGGGATTTTCACAACTGGTCATTTTGTTGCAGACTGCATGTGTTACTTCCTTTTAAACAGACAACATATCAAAATAAAAATAAAAGTTAAAAAAAAAGAAAAAACAGATAATGTTAACATCTATGCAGGATTTCAGAATGCCTTGTTATATTTTACTATATTTAAGAACCACAACAAGAAAAATTTTCATATATATGCTATATATATACACACATACACATACACATATTAGCAAAGGGCTCCATACCCTATCCTAGGATAATATCCAAAAAGTAGATCACAATTACATCAAAAAATATTTATTTCAGTGGTAGCACATCTGCAATGAGTGCAATTTTCTCACTTCCTAGTGAATGTTCTGCGAGTAAGATCAAGAAGGGGATTCGGATGGTTTTAGCTCTATCCTGCAGCAAGATGATTGCTGAATCAGATAAACTATTAATCTCTTTAAAGCTTGTTACTCTTGTTTTGCCAAGGCTGAGATTCTGTGCAGCAAAAAGCAGCCAGGACATTTCCTGCCAAGAACCAGACATCTCATGCATGTTTCATAAATTTGTTCCTCTGCTGAAAACACAAGGATTAAGCAAACACTATTTCAGTTTGCAAAAGCTTCCACTAATGATTTTTAAATAACTTAAAAAGAAATCTTGGCACTATTTAAAACAACTGTAAATTCTCATTGCTTTTAGCATGCCCAAGACTCTACCTCCATTTTTTACCCACAGTCCTTACCCTTTCAGTATTAAATGAGAAATGTTAAGTGATACAAGTGGTCTGAATAAAATGTGTCTATTTTTATTATACTTGTTTAACTTCTAAATATCGAAATAGATAACTTTTTGCCATTAAATAAATCCTTCTCAGTGTGCATAGATAGATTAAATTAACCTTATGTATGTATTCAGTGTGTATAGTAAATATTACCTGCAAGAAGGACAGGTTTCATAATAAACCTCTAACATTTATAATACCACCATCACACAGAAAAATTTTGTGTGAAATAGGTCAGTTCTCATGGAAGCACCTTTTAACACAGCACAAAATACATTTCCACTAAACAGCAACGATACATTTGAAAGCATGCTTGTCAACATGAGAGTTGTCAACATGTCAACAGACTCCTTTTCTATTTGGAACATGAATAGACTTTATGCAAGAATTAAGAAATAGCTGGAAAAAATAGATTGTGATTCTCAAGGATTCTGCGGTATCAACAGGGAATATTAGAACATGCTACAACGCAGGCTGTCTCCCTGATGTGTGTTATGAGTAAGGTCATGACTGGAGCACCCTCCACACCCAGGAACCCAGAAGATGAAGAGAAAATTTCCTTTCTGGGAGCAAGGTGGCGAGAGAGCTGCTCGCCAAGAGCAGCAGCGTTAGCTGCAGTGGCCTCCCGGCTCTAGCACAGTGCAGCTGCAAGCACAGCTGGGAAGCGCAGGGGAGCGTTGGGGAGCGAGGTTCGCTAGGGCAGCGCTCAGCCCTGGGGACTCGTCCTGCCTCTTGCAAGCAGCAAGCAGCTCCCTTTGAAGAGTCGGTGTTCCCACAGCCACGACCCCACTGCAGGAGCATACGCCGCATTCCCCAGCAGAGAACAGCCTGGTGGTTCAGTGCCAAGGGACACAGCACGGGTGCGCTCCGTGGTGGCTGCGGGCATGGCACCTTAGTGATAATCAACATATCACTTGGTTTGCAAATATTCCCAAAAAAATTTCATATGTTCACTGTTTCTATATGTACAATACACATCCTTGCACACTACAGTAGAGAGTAATGTTTTGTAGCCACAGCCGCACCAAAATCATTCCTTATTCATAATGGACATGCGTTCCTTCCGTTTATATTGCTCATAGTGTATAATGAGAAGAAAGAAATCCTACAGCCTTTTTCTTCCCATCACAAAAGTCACAGAAACAGTTTAAATCCTTCCACCTCGGCTTTTAAAATCTTTAAGCATGTTCTCGTCCCCACATATTCACAAGGCAGAGGGCAGTGCTGTGCAGGGATAACTCCGCTGCGAGCAAGCTCTCCCGGAGACGCGGAATTGTGTTGTGCAAGCCTTGTCCGACGCTGCACGCTGCGTTAATGCGGCTCAGCTGCTAGCGGCGTGAGGAAATGGCTGGTTTGCCCTAACTTGCAGAGCACGGCGTTTTGTTAAATTGGTTTCTTTAAGGCTCAGGGTGTACTTGAAAGGGAACCGTATGTGCCTTTAACTGGCAGCGCTAGTCAGCACATCCAAGCACACCTCTCACCAGAAATCACAAGTTAATTTTTCTTCTCTGTTGGAAGTTGCATGTACTAATTAGTCCTAGGAAAATTAATAAATTCAAGGAAAATTAATAAGATCAAGATTGCTCGAATGGAGCTATGTTTATTTAGCTTAGGAAATAAATTCCAAAATAGGATAAATTTTATAGAATTGATGTAGGTGAGTCAGTGAAAATGAATCTTGCTAAAACTAAATCTATCTGTATGTAGATATGACGTAGTAGCTGTACAAACTAGCTCTAAAAATCATCTTAGGCATATTGGTCAGGCAGAGTAGCCTTTGTGAGCCATCTGTAAGTACTTGCAAATCTAGTCCTGAAGAAAAACTGTGGTCTCATTCAAGCAGTCACAAAGCACCTTGTGACCTCAGTGCCATGAGAATTTCAGCCCAGATGTTCCTTCCTCTCCGACCCTAAATTTAGTCAACAAACGCTTAACTCTAAACCTGGGGCAGTAGGTAATTTCAACAGATTTTCAAGCAGCCCTTGTATAAGATTCTAGAGACCTAGCTGGAAGCGAGTTAACGTTGTTCAACACTTAACTTCATATGAGAACATCCTACCCCTACTCTGTATCAGTAGTTCTTCAGTAGAAAACATGAAATAACACAGAATGCAAATGCCCTCATGACCTTGGCAGAAGCACTTTTCAGTCAAATATGCTTGTGTTATCTGCTTTGTGTAAGTGGTGGTAGCTTTGCTGGGTTTTAGCTATTTACCTTATGGTGAATGCCTTTTTTTTTCACTGCTGCTGTGGCCAGGGTATGATGTGCCTTCTATTTCAGCAAGGTCAGGCTTTCAACCATGCTCACTTATTTGCTCTTAGGTATTTTTATACCCAGCCAGTTTTTCTACTGCAAAACCCACAAAGTTTTACTCTGATCAGTTAACTTTCCTGCTTACTCCAAAAGCTGCTTTCGCAGCTGTAATGAGATGTTGATGGGAAAAGATCCTATTTCTTTTTAACACAGAAGTAGCCAGTGATGCTAACATTTTGGGAAATAGCCTAGCCTAGCAGAAGGGAAGCTCCTGACAAGCAGAAGATATATGAGTGAAGAGGATTTCTCAGCCTAGTAAGCAGAAACCCAGACTATCTGGCTGAGGAAAGGATGAGAGAATAAAGAGTGAAGACAAGAAAAATGGAGACCTTAGGCAACGTATCCATACACATTTATATACTGCTGTCACTGAGCCCTTCTCATTTTCAATGAACAGAATGTACAAACAACCAAAAATCCATCCAATTTTCTACGTCGAAATTCATGTACAAAAACATTTTCCTGTGACAGTAATTTGTAATGGAGGAATTTATAACTCTTCCACTGTATATTTTACATCTTCTGCCTTTCCAAGTCTGAGTAGGCCACTTGTTTCTGCCTTTGCATTCTCCTTGCCTTGGCTGTAACAAATCTCTTCTTCTGGGACCTCAGAAAGCTCATTCTTCTTTCCCACTAAGCTACCTGTAACCACTGGGAAATGCAGCAAAATGCCTTCAAGCAGAATTTTTGATACACTACTGGACATCTTAGTTTGCATCTCAGGTCCATAATAGAATATGAAGTTTTTTTTTTTTCACGCTCTGCAGCATTACAACCTTGTCTTTAGTACTGCGAATTTCTGACCGTGATTCACGAGATTCTTTCCAGTGGTCAATCTGCTATTGCTTTTTATTTTAAATAATACTTTAAATTACTTTAAATTAGCTGGAATGTCTTTTTGTTCGTTTGTTTTGTTTTTTAACTTTCCTAATTCTCGCTGCATTCTAATAAGTCAAGCGGATGAACAACAGTTCTATCTAGTACCATAGTACAAGTAATGAACAGCTTTTACATTTTCCAAATGCAGATAGAAATTGATAGACACAAAGAAAGCTCCTTTATTAAAATCAAGAACTTGCTGTACCTTCAATAATTATTTCTAGCTGTATAAACACAGGGATTTCAATTAAAAAAAGACAGATGGTCCATGCCCTGCCAGCTACAGAGAGGGTAAATATTTTCCACTTTCCCTAACCTAGTGCTGTGGAACAAGGCACAAAGCAACATTTCAGAAACCATCAGCAAGGGGACTCAGCTTAGCATAGGACTGACCCTACACTGATGTCCAGAATTTCATACCATGCGTATGCTTTAGCACAAGTATGCACTAAGGTACAGGCCCAAAATCTAGACTGAGCTGAAAATAAGCATTCTAGGCACTTTCTCAGGCATAAGGGCTCCGCAGACAGACTGGGGTCTAGCAAAGATGAACAAGCTACGGCCCAGGCCTCCAGCATAGCGGTGGAGATGACACCTCGTCTCTTTCTTCTCCAAGTATTGATGCTTAGAACCTCTGCCAAAGCCAAAGCCAAACCCTGTCACAGCGTGGACAGACACATACAGGTATGGGGCTCTGCTTGCACAGACACTGAAATTGCCTTCCTGACACTACAGCTGCTTTCATTTAGATTTTCAAACTAGCAAAGTGCATATCCTTCTTCCTATTCCTTCACATATACAATTTTTTTTTCACTTCCTTAGGATTTTATAAAAGTTAGGGAGATCTATAACCCACATGAGGGAACCATTTCGTAAATCCATGGTCATTCCGAGAACATCGCCTCTACTGCAGAGATGAGTTTTCTCTTTCTAAGCCTCCAGAATTCTAAGAAGTTAAATATGTTTGGGCACTTCTCAAAAACTAGAACAACATCTGAAGCATATTATCCCCTCAATATTCTATCAAAATCCCACAGACTATCATGAGATGTATGTGGTACAACATAGCAGGAAGTTTAAAATTGGGATGAAACTCAGTTTTCTTCCTGTTGATATTGAGTTCTACCATTTTGCTGCTCTCAACCCAGCAAAATAATACATATATGTTATCAGTACTGAGGAAATCCTGTTAGAGTCAAGCTCATTTTTAAACTGCTAGGTCCAAAGTCTTCTTTCAGACATACTGATGCTACCCTATTAAATTCCAGCAGTGGCACCACTGGTAGAAAAAGAATGGCACTCAGATTTTTCACCATAAGTAATCTGTTTTCATTACCTTCTCAGCAGTTTGTTTCATTTGCCTGCAGTAAGGAAACTAAAATTAGAAAACACTTCATGTTCATAGTTAGCTGGCTTCCAATACGAAAAAAAATCTAAAAATTTATCTACTGGGTTATGCCTTGTGCAGTTCCACTAAAAAAGTTGTCTTTACATTGTAGTGATGAACTGTAAATGGTGTAGTGCATTATTTTTGTCCAATGTAAATCCAAATAATAAGCCTAGAGATATTACTTGAGGTAAACCATTGCCAATAGTCATGAGTATTACCAATAGAATTTCTATTCCCCTTTATAATGAATGCATTTCTGTGTGTTTATAAGCTATGACCATCTCTGAGCATCTTCAGAACTTGTTATTTCTTCCAGGTGCTATACATGCCCATATTGTATCAATTCCAATAGCAAATGAATGTCACATAAACATAGTAAACACATAGTTAAATATCAAACGTTTGAATAGCTTTTTCTTCCCTGACTCATGAACTCAAGCTCTCGTTTCATATTACTTGACCAAAAGTCTCAGATTTCTTGACTGAGCATTTTTCTGAAAGCGATATTTGAGAAAATTATCTGTCCTCTGATTCCTATGAGAAACAGATAAAAGTTATTATTCAATAGTAGAAAAATTAGTTTGTAGATCCTAAGCATAGATTACCGAAGCTTTTTGATCCATGCTGGAAGAGTAGAAAGAAAAGCTCCTAAATTCCTAAAGCTATTATTTATCGACAAAAAACTTCTAAATTACTTCAGATGTGTGAACAATGTAGTTAATGCTGATAAGGGGAAAAAAAAGGAAAAAAAAAGAAAATAAAAAAAAAGGAAGTACTTTTCTGGATTAGAAATGTTACTTTGGACCCGAAAAAACAAGTTTTTCTTCTCAAGAATGACAAGGTGACCATTTACTTGCACTGTATGTCCTTCTTACTGAGAAAGTGTTAAGTCAAGACTATTTTGAAGTGATTATAAAACAAAGTATGACCAAGGTTGATAGCACTAGAATCAACACGTGTTCGGAATCATGCCATCATAGTGTCAGACACAAACTCTCAGGAATCTTTGAGATTTTGTCTCTGGTCGTCTGAGAAACTTCTCATGACTAAATACTGATGCAAATAACACTTTCTAAGAAAAAGTGGATTCACTATGTTTCAGACAAAAAGCATGAAATAGCTAACTCTGGGGTTAAAAGATTGAGTAGTAAACTCTTTTGCAAAATAATAAGACAACTATCACCTCTGACAAAGATGCAAGTGAACACACCTTTTTTTGCATTCTCTTTGATTAGTGATACTTGCTTTTGACCCATGGAAAGGGTTTTCTAGCTCATACATTTGCTTTAATAAACAGCAAGATCTGTCTTACGGCCAAAAAGTAGGAACAGGGACTTCCTATGGACTTGCAAGAATCTTTAAATTTTCCATATGTTTTTTTTTTCTTTTTCTTTTTTTTTGTTTTAAATATCTTTTGAATTCCCATAACAACTTCTCAAACTTTCTCTCTGAAAAGTATTGGGTCCAATCAGAACTAAACATGGCATTTGCTTAGTTTTAAAGGTCATTCAGCAGTCATACACCAAAATCTCTTTAAAGGTGAGGCAGAGCTTTGAAACAGATCTGAAATGCATTTCCTCAGATGACATTTGGCAAGAAATCCTATGCAAAAATTAATATCAGGCATAGCAGTTTAATTTCTTACAGGTCGTTGGTTATTTCATACTTATGAGGAACTATAGCAATGTAAAACTGAAAGTACAGTTAAAGGAAATACTTTATAGCACACTAGGAAATATGTTTTATGTGCAAAAAAATACATAAACATGTAATGCTCTTTATTCTAACTGAGCAGGATTAATTTCAGATTCGATCATCCTACTACTTCTCAGACTCACTGATAAGAACATGCAACATAATTCTCTTAATAGAATCCTGATAGTGGCAAGCACATTGCTGCGAAGTTTAAGAATAATATACAAATCTTTTGTATGTATGCGGGTCATTTAATAAGACATGCAGGCCAGGTCTACATTCACCATTCTGAAAAAATCTACCTCAAACAGGAAGACAGCAGTTGTACAAATGTAAGTTCAAGTACAGCTAACTATATATTTTCCTAAGATAATGCTTGACATCAGTTCCAAGCAAATTCCTTGCTGCTGCATTAGAAAAGGACCTTGATTTTCTGATTATTGATGAAATTTAGCTGTTTTATAAAAGTTAATAGCTGAAGACAAACATTGGCAACTAACAGCCTAAAATTTAGAGAATACAGAAATGCGGACTGTGATTCTCCCTTCACGAATTCTCAAGAGAATACAGTCTTTGTCTTTGGGAAGAAGATAAAAAAGGTAATTTTAAGGAAAGTAATTCAACATTTTAATAGATAGATTATTATTGCCAAGATGTAAAGAAGAGGTCTGCTATTGGAAAGAATAGTTATAAAAATACCAAAAAAAAAAGGATAGTGATAGACCACCACCAAGTAGTTGTCAGCTAAGACCAAACACGTGCTTAGCTTTTTGTGGAGTTAATAATTCCCCTTCCCCCAAGACGAACTTAAATTGAATAAAGGTAAGCATGAACTTAAGCCCTTACAGGATTAGAATTTTAACAATAAAAACAATTTACATGAAAAAAATAGAAAATGGTGAAATAACACTAACAGCTTGCAGAATTAATTTAGTAAGATATATCTGCGAATCATCTTTACCATTATTCATAAAATATCAAGAACAGTGGAACCTGCAATTTTTTTCTAGTGAAGAATGCTATAGCTTTGGTATCAGTGAAGTTTGTGAATTTTAGAGCTCCTATATTCCAAACCTGAATATTTAAACAATTGTTTGATTGCTGCCCAGAGAACAATTTCTTTTAGACTTATAATAGGTAGGTAGATAACCTGAAGTCTCTATAGGCACAAGGGTTCAATAATGAGAAAAACATGCAGTTCCATTTGACTATATTGTCACAAAAAACAATAATATTGTGTTTGAATGAAACAATGTATTGTTGGCTGAGCTAGTACTCAAATTCTAATATTAATATTTCTCAGTCATGAATTTACCCATGCAAAAACCTGCACAGCAGTTACAGAATCCTTCCTTTAATTCAATTTCTTTTTGGAAAATACATAATGTTTTTCAGTTATTGAGTATTTCAAGCATAAAAGATTGAGGGAGAAGCAAAATTCTTTTGATGTCTATTAGTTTTAAATTCAGCAGGTAACGATAACTTTCATCTATTAGCATTTAAAGTATTACAGAAGCATAGCCTCAAAAGGAAAAGAAAAAAAGAACCCCTTCAAAATAACAACCTTCAGAAAGACGGCTTTAATTTAAAAAATTTTTTTACTTTGTGTATTTGACAGCAGAAAGCATACTTGGCATCAGCAGAGGAAGTAGCACTGTAGGAACTGTGTTTTACTTTCCATTCAATCTGTATTTTGAGCTTTAAATAGTTTAAGTATCTCCATTAAATATATTCCGAAATATTGTCAAACACAAACCATGCATTCTTTGTTAGGTATTTTATTCAGAGGACCTCAAGCCTGTGCTCTGCTCAGCTCTGACAGAAAGGATCAGTCCCATCTCCCCTGGCTAATAACTAAGTTTGTTTCCTGGATATTAGCCTTTGTGGATGTCTTTAGCTGGCTCCAGAAAAACGAAATGATTCAAATGTACTGTTTTTAAGAACAGCATTAAAAGTATTTGCATTCGTACATTGGTAAAATCCAGGACTACAGCTGACAAGGTATTAAAATGTTACTGAAGAACAAAACGTGTTCCCATACAACGTTTACTTCCTAACTACAGATTTAGCCTCTGAAGAAACTTGGGAGACTTTGCCCACCACTAAAAGGGTATCTCAGTTACAGTACTCCTTTTCTTCTTCAGAAGCCATGGAAGTCTCTTAAGGGAGCAAATGAAAACTACCAACATTCAGGAAAAAAAATAGAAATAATAAAAAGGAATCTCAATCAAATAATACAGATAAAACTGACCTGCAAGATTTTCTGTATACAAATTCTCTGCCTTTGATATTTTGCAGCGAGCATAGAGCAACTTTCCTTTTTCTCTTGAAGATTCTTGTTGCTCAGTTTCTTTTTATCTGTCTTTACTGTTTATAGTAATTCCTATGGTCATCTTTATTCTCAGTAAACTCTAGTTTTAGAGAACCTGGAAAGTATCAAGATAAGAACAGCTGTATTCTCTCACGCTCATGCAGAATTATATCCCTAATCCAGACTGATACCTGATGCTCACAGCAAAGCATTAAAAATCTGCCATTAGTTACACGTATGGAAGCATAACTCTCCCTGCAAAGCCCCACCAAAGTATTGAAGTATGCAAATTTACTCTTTTTCTTATTAAAAAAGTTATTTATTCCTATACCCTGTTCTGCTGAATTTGTATGGTATCTTTAAAAACAAGAAACCTATTTGGTTTCCTGCTTATTAGCAAACAGCTTGAGTTATAAAATTGATGTTTTGCAAAACTGTAGGAAGACTTGCTATTTAATAAAGGCACTGAATGATACTTCATATCCTTGCACTTGTCAAGACTTGACAACAGCTTTTCAGCTATGGAGTTTCCAGCCTGAAAATACACGCCTAGTTCTGTGGCAAAAGAAGAGTAAGCTTTGGTTTTCTTGTCATCTACCCAACCCTCACATCGGACTGTGAAGATCTTTGAGAGATCAAATTCTCTTCCTATTATCAAACATTATCTAACCTGGGGATACATGTAAGGTTGTGAGACACCTAAAATGCACTGCTACAGCTTAAAAGCAGCTGAGTAATGAATAATCACATGCAAATTCAGACCAAAAATAAGAAAAAAAACAGTTTTCTTTTACAAAACTCTCTAATATTAATTAGACAGCTACTTATGCCCACCATTTTCTTCTCACTCACACATTTAGGGGAATTGATGTGTCTTTTAATGAAACAAATGCAGGTACTTAAATATGTCAGATTTCACTACTATAATTCAGAATAAGTTCTAAAGAGGATCTTAGAGGAAACTCAGTTTCAATCAGACAAAAAGGTTAATAGAAGCCCTCTCCCTTTACTGCATTTTTCAACGCACTTGGGAACTTTTCTAGCATAGCTCAGCTTTTGTAATTATAGGAACACATGGAAATGTCTTCTGCTTCCTCCCCGGACAGTGACACTCATTAACAATCCACATGGATTCTTTTTCTACTACATTAAGGTTGGAAAAACAAACAAACAAAAGTAATCTCAAGCACCTGCAGTTTGGTACACTGCATGAATATATTTTTTTCTCCCCAGAGTCAACTGACTAAGCATAAAACCCGTCAGCACAACTTTGCTTTCTTGTTGAGCAAACATGAATCAGCCTTTGCTTACTTTTTGCCTGATCATACAACAGTCTGTTAATGTCAATATATTCTCAAGTCGCAAAATAACAGCAAACAGCAGACACTTCAAGTTTCACATGTTTATTAAACCCCAACTTTTAAACACATGATCAAGTGCAGTGTGAGGCAAACTTAATTATTTCCTGGATGATTAAGCATGATAGTTGTGCGGATGGCTTCCGGAAGACCTTTCTGTGCAGCTTATGGAGAAAAGAATCTTGTTCAGAAGTCAGGGCGGTCCTTTTTCAGTTTACTGTAATCTACGTTAACCGAGTAGAACTGGTAAAGAGAGGAAAAAAATGACCAGAATAAGAAACTTGGGTACAGATTTTCTATGGCACTTACTGGAAAAAAAAAAATGCATCACTAAAAATCATGTCAGAAACAAACTGCAGTTTGAGGCCTGTGCACCAGACCATTATACTTCAACTCTCCCATCCTCCCAAGAAAATCCTTTATAGAACAGTAACTTTTTACAGCATTTCTACTGTGTGCATGGGTCTCAATCTGCTGAAACTAAATATTAGGCAATTCTGATGAAAACTAACCAGAGAACATAAAAAAAAAAAAAAAAAAAAAAAAAAAAAAGGAATCTCTTTTGTAACCCCCACAATTAAAAGTCCATACATATAAATCTTTTATAGTACTGCTAAGTTTCTACTTTTTGCCTCAAATCTACATGTTTTTATGTGTGGAATGCAGTAGAGTACATCTAGCTTGCCAAGTGGGACAGAGGATGGGAAATACAAACAGGTAGGGCCACAAGGGAAACGTGTAGAGCAGTGCTGCTGAACTCAAGCTTGCCTTAACAGATGAATATAGAACAGTATCACTGCAGCATATATGACAAGAAGAAAGGCAAGAATAGACTTCTTCCGCACACACAGTTAATATTGACCCAATTGAAGCCTAAACAACTTGTAACAATCCAAGTAGTCACTCAGGACAGTGAATTTACAGATTAAAAGCATATTTTGACATTCCAGACTGACTTGACATCATGAAAGTGTTTTTACTCAAAAAAAGAGAAAGAATAAAAACAAATACAACAACATTAAAATAATTGATCTAACACTGCATATGAGCCTTTCACAAGACCACAAGTCTAAATAAACAATTCAACTACTGGACATTAAAGTACATCCCAAACTAAGAAAAAACTTCTCAATCACCAAGTACTGTTTTTATTATAGTCTAATATAGTTCTACTTTTACTCCATTTTCAAAAGGTCATGATTTTCGGAAAGTGGAACTGAGGAGGTCTTTGAGCCAGTGGCCATTCTGCTGATACTAGTATGTTGAGTACAGTCCTTGCACATTTAGATTATTTGAGCAAAATGTCTACAACTGCAATTCAGGTCACAAACAAGCACTATTCAATCCATTAAAAACAAACAAAAAAAGCTTTTGATTGCTTTTCTGTTGTTTACAAAGCTAGAATTGCAGCTCTCATTTCATAAAAAATATTTTCCTAGCAATTTGATTACCTTTATTCAAGTTCAAACTTGAAAATTTTGTAACTACTTGATAAACAAAACCCCAGTCCACAACTGGAAATGGTGTTGAGATGTACAAGTGCTGTCATTTTAATCACAACTTTTTACGCAACTCCTACACAAAGTCTTAACTCTTTTCTTTTGGGATACTGACTTCTTCAGCCTTTCCTAAGAAAAGTCTTCAAAAGAAAAACAATTTAAATCAGAAACTGTAACTTGTTGTATCAGGACTTTTTACTAAACTGTCATCCTCAGTTTAGAACTTCTGCTGTGGGAAACAGATAGGCACAGACTTGGAAATGGCACGCACCCCCAAATATGGTAAACCTGGAGTTTGTTTTTGCATGCTAATACCCAGAAGGAATGCTACAGAAGGCACACAGGCTTTCAGAGAATCTAGGCTGCACTCTTTTAGATATTTAAGGAACAGTCTGCAACATTTTGGAGGCAGTAATGAAAATACAGTATTAAGTTCTTGAACTTTCAGGATATTTTGGGTAGGGAATTTTATTTTTGGGTGTTGTTTGTTTTAAGTAGTGAACAGAAATTGGCAAACATTTGCTTTTTAATAGTTGTTTAGTCTTAAACTATTCTTAGCCTGGAATCCACTAAATTAAACCAAGAGCAGCCTAAACAGCAACACCAAAATTGTAACTGCATTTATTACTAGGTAAAGTAAATATATTCAAATATAAGCATAAAGAAGTGCTTACAGTTTTAGTAAAATAGGTGATAAAAGTCGTACTTGTGTGAACTACGAGATGTGGTTTGCATTTTTGCTTATTAGCTCAACAAAGTAACATAAACCTACTTCAAAAACAGTTCTATATCTGGGTGCTTAAAAACAACTTTTTGCTTTGTTTTGCCAAATATTCACCTGCAGAACTGAATTTAGTGTTCTCTGCTATGAGTACCAGGACTAAAATATTCGAATATCTAAAAGCAATTAGGCTATAGCTTCGGTATTACCAGTTTCCTAAAAAAATCTCTATTTTGCTTTTTACCTTGTACTGGTCATTGGGAGCCAACTTGTTCCAAGGTTCTGGATTATTTTTTTTGTCCCAGCTATTGAGAGAAACACAAAATAGGATAATATATTCAGAAAATCACCATGCTTCCTCCATAAGAAATGCATTTATATACACTCTGAGATTATCAGACCATGAACAGTTATCCATGCAAACAAGTTTCCACAGAGAAGGGCAATTCCATTTGTCAGCAGTCTATAAACGTCACCTATTAAATAAACAAATCTCCCTGTCAAGAAAAACCTCTTGTATCAGTGATGATGAAATAAGATACTGAGGCTTCCAGAAACATAAAAACCAAGACAGGAAAGTTTATTTTAACATGTCTAGCAAGAAAATAGAGCAGCATATTAGGTTATACATACCAGACCTCTGGGTTGAACATTGCCAAGCGCATGATGTAAAGGGCTGCACCAACACCTCCGGATCCAATGATGACAAACAGAGGAATCAACTGCAGAAAAAGATTCATTAAATAACATATAGCAGTTACACACAAGCATGCTATTTTTGCATTGCATGTATTTTCACCAATGCCAACCCAAGGCAGAGAACCCCCACTTCAAGAAATACACTGCGTGTCACACGTATCCCCCTAACAGCTAAGCCCAGACTCTAGGTGCACGGGACATCCCCGGCACCAGAGAGGCTCGAGCCCCCTCAGAAGAGGGGACAGGAAAAGCAGGCTACGAGATGCAGACGCTCCTCAACACCCCCACTGAGCAGTGTGGAGACCCGAGGCGCAGCCTCCCGCGGCACCGCAGCCCTGGCCCTCTGCAGCACAGGGCGCCCGTGGCAGGACGGCGGAGGCGCCGCCACTCACACTCGGGTGCTTCCTGGCGTGGTTGACCATGACGCGGAACATGGCTGCGGCGGCGGCTGCGGGGACGCGGCGCTCCCGCTCGTGCCCGGCTGCGCGGCGCCCTCCTCGCCCCTCGGCTGCCGAGGCCCAATGTCACGCGAGGCCCCCGACGCCGCAGGTGCCGCCGCGCAGCCCGGATGTAGCGGCTGCGG
>JAWLRI010000223.1:708939-738941 GCA_034781795.1 Crypturellus tataupa
GTCTTGCGCATGTTCGACAGCTTCGTCGCCTCGTGCGGGATGTCCGGCACAGCGGCGGGCTTTGCGGCCGACGCAGGCGCAGCAGGGGCGGCGGCGGGCGCGGGTCTGCATCCGGGTCGGCGCCGCCGCGCTATTGTGCGGGGAAGGGGCGCCGGGGGTGGGGGGCGGTGCTTGCAGCGCCGTTACCGCCGTTACGGCCGTTACCGCCGTCGTCGTTACCGCCGCCCTGCGCAGCCTCCAGTAAGTGCCCCCGAGCCGCTCTCCCCGCCCCTTCCCCGGGGAGATCCCGCCCGCCCGCTCGTCCCTTGGGGCGCCCGCCGTGGCGGGGGCAGCGGGGTCCCCCGCCCGGCTCCCGCGGGGCCCCCCGGCACTAACGCGCTCCGCTTTCCTCCCCTCCCGCAGTGGATCGCAGCTCCAAGAGGAGGCAGGTGAAGCCCCTGGCGGCTTCGCTGCTGGAAGCGCTAGATTATGATAGCTCCGATGACAGTGATTTTAAGGTTGGAGATGCCTCAGGTAAGTATGCGCTCTCCTCAGAACTATCTCATCTTTATTTCACTTATTTATTTCTACTAACAAAGCTTACTTTCTAGCTGCTCATTTAATGCTGTTTGAGAGGCAGTGTGTTAGTAAAGCTTGGAGACTCCTGAAGTGGGTTAATGGGGATTCTTATACTGGAAATAGGAAGCAACTGATTGGACCAAACATCCGTATGATGCCTCAAGTGCAGTTGAAATCTTCCCTACAGAAAACTCAAAATGATGCAGTAGATACTTTGAACGCTGACTCTCGGTCAAGTGTCAAACAAGTTTTGGCAGGAACATCTAAGTACTGTGCTGTGTTCTTAGCTATAAAGATATCTTTTCAAATCCTGAATGCTATTATTAAATTAAGAGTGTTCTGGAGTCCTTTTTTTAAATAAATATTTGCAGTAATTTATTGGGGGCTTAAGTTGTCTAGCTTCTCAAGATTAAGTCCACTGAGTGAATGAAAATCTTAAGAGGAAATATAATCTGTTCAGGTTTTTTATTATTGTGCAGCAGTCAAGCTTGGGCTATCTTCTCAGATAACTGTGCAGGGGGATGTGTGCATTCCTTTGAAGGATTTTGTTATGCACTCTTTTCTGTGCTTAGAAATTTCTATATCTGCAGTGAGCATCTACAGAAACTTTAAACAAGATATTAAAGTGTAATGAATAAATTATTCATTTATATCAGTTATATTGGAGAGAGGAAGTAAAGGGGCAGGACCATGTTTGTAGATATACTGCACAATGGGTGTTCTGTAGCATGCGTTCAGGAAAATAAATGGAGAGGTGTAATTTGTTTAAGATGCAATAGAAGCATCATACATAATAGCATGTCAATTAACTTTGTTATTTCTGTACTGAGGACAAAGGTCTACGTTTTCATGTAACCTTCTCTCTGTAAAAGTATGTCTCTTTTAAAGACATACTTTTACATCTGGCTCTTCATATTAATATACTTAAAAATGTTTAATGATCATTTCTTCAGTGTCGGTGTTAGATATGCTCTAGTTTACCCTTTTTTTTTTCTCCCAAGCTTAGATGTGTTCCCTTGGCTGCTGTGATAGAAAGAGGCTACAGAGACTTGTGAGAGTAAAGCTGATGTCTCTATAAAAGTTGTTGAGGATTTGGGGGATTGTTTTGTTTGAAGGGGGGTGACTCCTTTAAGTAAAGCTGTTGCCTTTCTTAGAGAAAAAGATTACTGTAACCGGAAATAGTTTTTTAGTTATAGTTTAGTACAGCTCCCTATTGTGGAACAGCAGGAAAGGCTTTAAGAAAGTAGAAAAGAGTGGGAAAGGATTTAAGAAAAGAAGAATTAGAATATATGAGATGGACACATGATACAGAGCAAGACATATTTCATATAGATTTACATTAGATGACAGCCATTATAAGTTAAAAGAATTGGTAAATAAAACTTCCTGAGTCAACTATGTCAGAATGCAGCATTCCATTCTAATTAATCCCCTCTTTGACTTTTACACAGAGTGGGACAATGTACTTTCTAAGACTATTCTAAGCTTAATTTCATTTTGGGGAAATAAACAATTCAGTATTTTTTATCAGCATTCATAGTTTTGTTCTGGCATTTCAGAACCTATGTCTGTCACTTGTAGGAGAAGTTAATACTCTGTTTAGTGAAATTTAAGTAGTAGTGAAAACATTTTGAAAGAGCAGCCGAGTTTGACACTTTACACTTTATTGAAAGGTTTTCTTTAATTTGAAAGGCAAAAGTTGTGAAGGTTCTAAGAGGTTGAGGGAAGAAAATTTTGTGAACATACAACTGCTTAAATTGAAAGAAAATTGAGTTCTTATGGATCATACTATTTACATAGTTGCAGGATATTTGAAATAGAACAGCTATGCTCGTTTGAATGAAGCTCGCCTAGTATATCTTTGAACTTGGTTGTACATAGTCCATTGAGATTTGGACAGAAGAAGTAGTGAAATAAAGGGACCTTGAAATGAACATATTTATTTCAAAATTATATTGTGAGTGTGCATATATACATATGCAAACACTTTGCTGGACAAATTCTGGATTGGGAGTGATAGAGGAATAGATTCTCCATTTGCTCACTATGAAATTCATCCTTCAAATATGTAATTATTATTTCCTTTTCTTTTTTCAGTAACCATGGAGGTCGGTCTGTATAAAACCTGTTGAAAATCATAGTCTGTATTAGAATATAATATTTGCTTGGGGTTTGGATTATTTGTTAATTAAATAATTAAATGTGATAGAAGGAAGAAACAATCTTTCTATATTGAAAGTGGCCATAAATTGACTCATGCATTCAGAAAGGTTTGGTAGCTATGGTAGTACAGCATCTCTGCAGTATAAGTTTTTTTGATACACAAATGCACATAAATGCAATGTCTAAATCAAAAACCAAAGCACATCTTTAAGTGCTACATTTAAAGAATTCTGAAGTTGTTTACCCGGTGTTGATTATATTGCATCTGTCTCCAGCGTTAGGATTGTAAGTGCTAAGCAGTAATAGATGATACTGTGAAAGTTTAACAGAATTGAGTACTGAACATTTCACCTGTTCTGCACACTCTTTGTTCTGGCACGTTTCTAGGAATACATGATACAGTAAGGATTTGAGTAGTTGGCATTTAGTATGTACTTTCAGGAAGGAACTTTTAGGAAGTGTTTTTTTTTCTTTTTTCTTTTTTTTTTTTCTTTTAAACTCTATATCCAGAGTCCTGGTACCTTAATAGGTATTTTTCATTATTGAAAATATTTCCAACTCTCTAACCTCCTAATCTTCCAGAAATCCCTTTGGAAGATATATTCTTTACTTTTAGTGTGCTTAGTTCCTTTTCATTTCAATTTAGTTCATGTCAATAGGCAATTATTGCCTTTTCTATTTTAAAGATCTCATTTGTTTCAATATCTGTTTTGGGGAATTGATTTTAGAACTGTTATGTACTTGTAAATTTTCTGAATGCGACTAGTTTTCAGGCCTATTGCCTTTGCATAGATTATTTGAGTGTCAAATGAAGTATATTTTTATGGCTTGCCTGTCACTATTGCTACATAATATAAGGGAATAATGCTATATTATAAGTACTCTTTTTTTATCAGCATCTTGACAATTTTTTTGCTATTGTCATATATAATCTTAGCGTGAGATCTGCTTGAAACAACCACTGTAGCCCTTAGAAACCACAGTATGCAAATGTGACTTAAAAGGAAGGTACTCTGCTGTTCTGAATTGAAGCTGTTTAATTGTATATTTCACAATAAAAATCAGTTATTTGAAGTTTTGCTTTTGAATTAACTAGAGCATACTTTTTTTTTTTTTTAATTTAATGAGCACAGCCTGAGCAGTACTGATGAAAAATGCAGCATGCTGTTGTATTGCTATTCCCAGTAGGATTCTAAAGCAGAGGTTTATTTGTTTTCTTATCTCTAATCAGTGAAGTCAGTCATTTTTGGCAGCTCATATACTAAAATTAAAATGATGCAGACAAATTTAGTATGGTCCCTGAATAAGGATTTTGTTGTGAGTTTAAGGAGTGAAATTTCGATAGCTGTTTGCAGCAGCATAGCTAGAAATAATTGAATATGGTTGAATACTGCCTTGAAGAACTGGATTTTACCACTACTTCTGTTGCAGGTGTCCTAACATAAATTTTTTAGAGACATTTGCAGATGACTTTTTTGATATTGAGCATGGAGCCTTACTTATTATATGTTATTCTTGCAGCTGAAATCAATAGGAACACTTTTTAAAACATACAAAATTATTGATATAAGTGCATATGTTAGATATTCTGAAAAAAAGTGGGTGGCCTGATGTAGAAATAAAAGATTGCACATATCTTTATCTTTCTTAATTTGTTAGTGAAGTGGATATTTCACTATTGCTTTCTGTGCAGAATATTGCTATATAGTGTCCAAAGCACCAAAATATTTCGGTGTGGTAATGGGCACTACTGAAATATTGATTAAGAAACTAATAGCTTCATTTTTAAGGAAGAACTTAAATCTTACGTAACAGAAAAAATGTAAGATGATTCAATAGATACCAAAGGTAAGAGAAAATATTGAGTGAAAATATTAAGTCTCAATTCTTATAATCATTTCATAGCTTGACTTTGCAACCCTAATATGTAGTTCTTTTGTGTGGAAGTACAAAGGGTCTTTTCCCTCTTTGAGGAAATGAGAAATGCAGATATTGTGCTCCAGGGAGTTATCTTCATCCATGTGAGGAAGACCCTTATCTGTTCAGATGCCACTTAGATTGACTCTTTGGAGCAGCTGACTGGTAACTTCAGTCTATATTGCCTTGAGAAACCATGAGCTTTCTGCTCTTTCAGGTGGTCATTGCCAGCAAGGGAAGACTGTTTCATCCTTTATTCCAGTGTGCACGCAGGGTGGGTTTTGCAATGGAATGCCCTTAATTTTATATTTCTCCCTACAGTGATTCTTTATGTCTCTTCATCTCTTCTTAACAGCTTTTTCTTTACAGAGCCCTGGCTTGTTGGTTCAGGGTCAGTCTGCTTTGTCCATCAGGCTTGGGATAAGAGGATTTTCATGGCCTCCTACTTCACTGCTTTCCTGTCCATTTCCCCATCCCTTGGATCTACCCATCTCTTGTGTGTTTTCTGCTGCTGGAGAAAGTTACTTTCAGCTTTATTAGCTCCTTGGAGTGGCCCTCTACAGGCTGGTCACTTCACTTCTGAAGTCTAGACATGCCTAGTGAGGATGAGATATTTCAAGACTTTCTTGAACTCATTATGGTGGTTCAAAGACTTAAACGTCAAATTTGAGTGAATTTTAACAAATTCATAGCATGTTCCAGACACATGCTCAATCCTTTTCCAGATGTCAGCTCCCTTTTGTGTGACATGGAACTTGAAGATATACTTGGGAAAAATGTGCTCTAGTTCAATATTAAATAATTCATATTTTCCTCTAGCTTCACTCTTTTTAAGAAGGGTAGAATTATTTGGATTGGAATTCGGCTGTATGGATTATTTGAACTGTGGCTTTGCTAAAGGGAATCATATAGCATGTAATTTTTCATCCCAAATGAATGAAGTTTGATAACATAAATGGGTAAAGACTGCAGCTGAAACTGGGATATATCAAACAAATTTAGGAATTATTGCTACCGACTGCATCTGTATTGCAGCACTGTAAATCGAGGCAGTTGCTAGTGACTTCGGTCAAGATAGGCACCTTACTAGGCTGAGCGCTTTCAGACTTGAGTAGGCATCTATTGAAATACTGTGTGATATAATTGCTGCTAGTGTCGAAGTGAGAATTCTGCCACAGAGAGTACTAGACAATTTTTATTTATGTTCTTCTGAGTCTTCATCCTTTTTCCAATTATACTAAATACCTACCATAATTGGAAACAAGTGTGATTATGGGTTTGTAATCATAGTTTCATTTCCTGGTCTGCCCAATTTACATCTGTAATTAATAACAAAGCTTAGATATATATTTTTTGCAATTATGTGAAAAATTATTTTCTCTCCTCAGTGCAGTATTATCTTAATCTATTTTGTGCTATTTGTTCTTAGCTATGCTTAGCAATGCCAATTTTTTTATTTGTCAATATTACCAGCATTAAATTTCTGGCAGTTAACACTGCTGCTGCCAGTATTAAATACTTAGGTAATCATACCATGATATCCTGAAAAATCGGATAGAAAACCAATGTCATAAATATAACTGATTGCTAGATGCTTCTATTTGGAGTTACAGTCAAAACTGAGATATTAAGCCCTGGTCGTTCCTGCTTTTGGTACAGCTGAAGCTGATGGATCTTGGCATTATGGAGCTCTCTGACTTCAGACTAGTAGACAAGTGCAAGTAGGAATTTACCAGTCCTAAAGCACTGTCTTTGACAAATTGGCAGTTTATATATTTTCACATGCAACTTAAGTTTCTCTGCTTTTCCTTTTTCTTTTTTACTTTTTTTTTTAAATATGTATATGTATGAAAATCAGAACTTCCTGGTTAAATTAAATCTTTTTTTTTTTTTTTTTTTTAAATTTATTTGCTATTTCAAGATCAGAATTGTAGTCAATGCAACTTCTCTCACCCATGTTCTGTATAGCGCATGTATAAGGGGATTTTTGTGATCTCTGGAGCTGTTCTTGTAAGGAAGTCTTTTGGTGTGGTCTGCTGTTACCAGAACATTTTATGCAGATGAGGCTTCTACCAGTGATGTCAGGGTGATTTCACATGTAAGCCATGTGTCCACCTTGTGTTTAGGAAACAAATGTGGAGACACCTCTGAACTGGGCGATGGTAATGGCTGCTGTCACTTGCTGAAGAATGAAAGGAGAAAGAATGAAATTTTTTTGACTAGACTGAAGAAATTTCCCAAATGGTGCCAGACACTTCTGTTCTGCCACCTGCATTGGTCAGGCTTTATTTCTGTAAGAACCAGACCCAAAATTGAGTTTGAGGAGTTAATATTTTAATTAATCTTCAATTAAAAATTAGCAAGAAAAATTATTGATAAGCTGTATTGTGGAGGTAAGAATCAGCCTGTGGGTGGCCATGTATTTAAACAGTGTAGCACTTACTCTCCATACACTTTTTTTTTTTTTTTTTTTTTTTTTTGATTTTCTGAGAACACACAAATTCATGGGATGCTGTGTTGAAAGTTGCTTTTAAAAGTAATCCTTGGAAAAGTTTACTTGATGGTAGGGCTTTTTACTGTCGTGGTGATTTCAGTGGTGTAATAACTTTCCACTGCAGTGTTGCACATAACATGTATCTGAAAACAACTGATGTGGAGATTAATAGTCAGTTTCTGTTGACAATTCTGATTAAAATTTTTTCTTCGGTTGCTGCTGGAGTATATATATTTTGAATTCTGTGAATTCCTCACAGAATTACCCTCTTTGGAGTTGGCTGCTACCTGCTGTTGTGCTCAGCAGAACTGAAGCCATGAGCTGCCCTGTGATAAATGATGCCTTACCCACAACCATTACCTCTGTTACTTGTTCTCAGTGGAGCTCTGTATTCTTTAGTAGATGCCAGTGTATCTGGCCCTTTTTCTGAGAGTAGCTTGGCTCCTTTCCCATAGGGGACAACAGGATATGGCTGCCGATTTGAAAGAGCCATTCTTTAGGAATTTCTTTGATAGAGAAAATTGTATGTTATAGCCTCTTCCAAATTGTAAGTGCATCTGTCAGAAGAACAACTGCAAAAATAGCTGTTATCACTAAATAGCTCTTCTAGGAAAGTACCTATCATAGTGGATGTATTCAGAGAGAAGAGGGATATCCCTTAGTGCAGGTATCTCAGGGGTGCCCATGCATACAAAGAAATCTGAACAGAAGAAAGATAGAAAACATAATATGCAGGTAAAAGGCAAAGGTAGAGAGAATTTGAAGGACACCAGTGAACGGAACTACAGTTTATTCTCTGATTTATATGGTTTGCACTGCGTGAAGCAGTTGGAGGGTATTCTCAGTGCTGCAATGTAGTGATTTCTAAAATCACTATGAGCAACTTAGAGTGTTAGTGGAGATGAAACTGTCCCCAGACTGAGATCCAAGAAAAGCTGAATTGAAAGTTTAATTTTAGAAGATATTTAAGTTTAATTAGTACAGTTAGAGTGTCCAGAAACCTTAAATTGTTGTCATGGCATTGTAATGGAGGTGTAAAACGAAAATATAATAAGGCAGCTTAAAAATGCAGTTAATTTTAGCACAGGAAACAATATGCTACTGTTATTCCTACTGAGATGTGTAGTGCACAATGCCATTACAGGGCAGGTTTAACATTGTTTGGGTTTTTAATACTGTGCAGTCTAACATAAATATATTTAACTCGATTAAAAATTTCAGAGGTACAGAATTGGCGATAGATGCAAAGTAACTGTGTATTTTATTTTAATTTTTAGATCCATATATTCAGAATCATTGTTGTATTTAATATTCTTAATACTAAGTTATATAAGAGCTGTGAAATAGGCTCTTGTATGCTGTTAAGCATACATGTGATGTCTGGAATAGGCATGACTAGTACAGTCTAACTTTCAGATCCTTCTAAAGTATTTGTAAGACCTGGAAATACCTATCCAAGAAAAGCTATTGTAAGATAAAAATAATTTATTAGATTGCATATTAGTTAATACCTTTTTTTTCTTAGATATGTATTCTTTTATTCCAAAACTTCGGTTAATTATATTTGTATTTTTATTGCTGCCGCTAAGGCTGGCAGTTGTAGGACAGTCACTGAATTACTGCTTGAGCAGAAATCTGCACTATATCTTTTGTAATGGCATTCTCATTTTCTTTCCTTGCTCTCTATAAGGTAGAACATTTGTATGAATATTTTACTTTTTATAAGCTTGCAAGGTTTATCGTTCACCTGATCTTAACAAGGCACAATAGTGTTGCAGTCAGTAGTACTGTTTTTGTTTTTTTTTTTTTTTTTTAAGTTTTCTGTTAATAATTTATAATTTCTTCATCAGATTCTTTTTCCCATGCAAGCGTACACATAAAGAGTAAAATTGACCAGTACGTCCAGTTAGCAGCTGAATTACGGCTGAAAAACAATCATAGACAGTTTCTGTGGAGCTAAAATAAAAGGCGTGTGTGGAATGCTCTGCATATTCTTTTACTGGCATTGGAAGCACACTGGTCCTGCTATTGGTTTATTTGGCTTACCCAGAAATGGATGTGCACAGAAATTCGCTCTTACTAAGGTAATATTGAGCATTATTTCTTTGTTTCTTTGGCTGGTAAGTAAAATGTAGTTTAAAAAAAAAAAAAAAAAAAAAAGTGAATAAAGATTTCTTCGTTTTAAAGTCTTAACGTGTTCCT
The DNA here is from genome assembly GCA_034781795.1 of Crypturellus tataupa. Lineage (NCBI taxonomy): Eukaryota > Metazoa > Chordata > Aves > Tinamiformes > Tinamidae > Crypturellus > Crypturellus tataupa. The sequence goes on from JAWLRI010000223.1 coordinate 718,274, forward strand.
TCTCTATTTGCATTTACCAAACCTGGCAGTTCATAGAGAAGCTGTTAATGCCTCTGAACAACTTGAAAATTGTAACAGTTGCCTCACTGATCTCTTAATTGACTGAAGCAACTTTGTACTCTTTCTTATGTTTTAAAAATTCCTTTCTTCATTAAAACTAACACTGTACATTAAAAGTGTCAGAATAAAAGTGGAGAGAGGCATAAGATTTTATTTATTTATTTATCTATTTATTTACATAGGAATCCACTCCTCTTCCCTATCTCTTGCAAATAATAGACTTTGTTAATGGATGGAAATGATGAGTACACATAGAATAATATCATCTGGATTTTATAAGTTTAGAATTTATGCATAGTTTCAAGCTTCAGCATTGAATGAAGCATAACTCTTGTGGAATTAATAAGTACAATGCTATTGGAAATGAAGAAAGAAAAAAGGAACTAAGCCTAAAACAGAACTGAGGGTATATGATTAGCTGCATTGTTGTTGATACTTGCCATGTAAATTCTTCATTTTGTAATTTTTAGTCTCTTTTATTGGGTAGCTATTTCATTTCAGTATTTTGAATAGTTAGAAAATACTGCCAAAATTTAGAACAGGAATGCTCCCTCTCAACATAATAAGATGTGACTTAACGTGGAAATTTTATCTGTTCTGTACTATTGCCTGTTTTTAATATAAGTGGCAGTTAAAAGGAACATTTAACATTCATTTAATAAAATCTACCATCTTTTTTTGCCATCTTAAAATGCACTCATATTTAAGAGATTCTCAACATACCACTCGAAATAGCAGTATCTGGACATCAACTGAAAATATAGGTGAAGTGCCTTATGAGGGAGGAACGTGCATCATTCTTTTGTTTATCAACTTGCTTCAACAGAGTTTATTTTTTGGGGGTACATTTGTGTGAGAACTTTTTTTAAATTTTCATATGCTCAACAGATTCTGAAGGAAGTGGTCATGGGAGTGAAGATGCTTCAAAGGACAGTGGTGAAGGTTCCTGTACTGAATCAGAAGAAAATATCTTGGAGGAGGAACCACCAGAAGAGAAAGCAGAAGAGCAACAGCTAAAAAGTTCCACTGAAGAAGAGGTGCCAGCAGGAGATAAAGAGGTAATTAAAACTGAAAGGAAAGATCAGGAAGAAGAAGAAGAAAAGCCAAAAAAGAAAAAGGAGAAAGAGAAAGCAGCTGAACCTGATACTGTGGCTGATGAACAGACAAGTGAACCCAAAAAATGGAATTTGCGCAGGAACCGACCTTTGCTGGATTTTGTATCAATGGAGGAACTAAATGATATGGATGACTATGACAGTGAAGATGATAATGACTGGCGACCTACTGCTGAGAAAAGAAAAGGAAAAAATGCACTACGGAAAGAGGGAAGCGATGGAGATAATGAGGACGATGAAGATGACGGGAGTGGAAGTGATGAGGATGACAATGATGAGGAAGGCAATGAAGAAGATAACAGCAGCACAGCTAGTGATGGAGGATCCAAGAAGAAGAAGAGTAAGGTTCTTAACAGGAATAATGCAGATGATGAAGAACTGACAAATGATAGCCTGGCTCTTTCACAAAGCAAGAGTAATGAGGTAGTGCAACCAACTTTCTATAATATGTCTTTTGAGAAATGGAAACTACTCTCCAGTGCTATTCTGTTAATTTGAAAAGCTAAACTGATTGACTGGAATTCTTTTTGCAGGATTTTGAGGAATAAACGAAGCAGCAAATTGTGCAGCAAATAGGCACTGCATGTTAAATAAACCATTGGACCATTTGGCCGGTCTAATGCCACTAAAGTCAATAGAGACTCTTGTCTTTAGTGGAGTTTGGATTAGTTGTAATGCAAATAGGAGGTCCACTATGTAAATTAACATGCATCAGTGAGAGGTTTAGGTCTCTTTTAGCCTGAATGCTCCTTATCCATAATGATACAAGAATTAGGGGTGTCTGTTACATATTTGTAAAATCTCTGAAGTGGTAGCTTATTCTATATCGTAGTCCTTGTCTGCAACTGACTCAAAGACTGAAAACTAAGTTTCCTGGTAGAAGAATTCTAAATAAAGACCTGTCACTCTCTGGATTAGGAGCAATTAGCATAAACATGGTAATTTGTGTTGGTTTTGCTTATAATGCACACAGATGTACAGTACTAGAATGCATTTGCAGACTATTATCATTACTAAGCTAAATAACTTATAATTGCAGAATGTGAAAATGATGTGTTAAGTGCCTGATTCTTCTTTTTGGTGCACAATTGCTATTGCTTTTAAGATTTTTCTATGGAAAAAAATAAAATAGTAGCTTTTTAGGATAGTTGACTTCATGAATCACATTCACAACATTTTTAATAAGGTAAAAATAATTGCTGTAAAAGCTACCCCGAATTTTCAGGAGATTTAATTTCAATAAATCTTACTGGAATGATGCTATTTAAAGTTCTCCTGGTTCAATTTCATCTTTATTTTAAGGTGTAAAGGAGTAGAGAATAGATCAGAATATTTGGAAGAATCAAAGGTATAGTGTATATTTCATTGCATATTTTATATATATTTTATATATATATGTAATATGCAGTGAGGTATGCACAGATATATATCAAACTTTATATCCATATATAATTGCAATTATAAGCAGTGCAGCTTTAATTACTAATGATTGTGCAAGAAAAAATGCATAATTTTATGTGTTTTGTACTTTTATGTAGGCATCTAATGTTTTTATATTAATGTGGCATAGATGTTTGAAGCTATGGACTCTTGCATAGTTATCACTTTGATGGGGACCAAGTCAGTATTTTAACATTACTTGTCATCCGCAATCTACAGAAGTGAAATGTTGCCCTGTTGTCACACAGCTGGCTTGGCAATAACCTGTAGAATGAATTTCATCTTCAAGACCTCTTTGTGAGGGAGAGCATCTTACTTTCTCATTGTGGTCAGGCTTCTCTCTGAAATGCCAGCATCCTCACTGGCATTTTTTGGGCTCAGGAGCTGAAAGAGCTCCATGGATATTAATATCCAAGCCTCAGATTGCTGTTCTCTCTTTTTTTTTTTTTTTTTTTTTTTCCTCTGATTCCTTTCCCATAAGGAAGGAAGATGCCAGCCTTGATTATATTCTTGAATATGCATCTAATTTCCACTAACTTGTAAAATTAAGTCTGTTTCAGGCCAATTAATGCATAGATGCTGCAGGAAAAAAAATAACAGGTAATTAACTCTGAACAAGAAATGGTGGCTTTAGCATGTATTCTTCCGTCCCTTTTCTCCACTCCTTCATTTTTTTAGTCTGTTATTGTTTGATCACCCATTTTGCAAAAAATATTTTAAAATCTGCATTTACTGTATTTTATCTGCACTGTAATGCACTGTGTACTTTTCTAATATATCAAACACAAACAGGCAAACTTGCACTTTATTTCTTAGTATCAAGTACTGTTAGTAGATAAATGATGTTTTTCTGATTTTAGAATTGCCAGCATAGTTTTATTTTTATTTTTTTAATTTTTTTTGAGCCTTAAAATACCAGTGACTGTTGTTATATAGTGATTCAGATGGAGATCCCTCTTCTTACTGAGTTCAAGCACCAGAGGAGTTTAGATGCTGCAACATCTCTTGTCTCTATAAACGCTCCTGTGTGTTAGAGCAGCCTGTGGGCTAAGGCTTTCCAGGTGCTTCCATGGAGTGAGTGGGGAGCAGGGTATATGGTCCAGATCCCTCCAGATCTCTGTAAGAAATTAAGTTTTTCGGCTACTCTGTGTCTGGCCTATAGGTCTCTAGTTATCTTTGCACAGTTAGATCCTAACAGATCAAAATTTGGTGCCCTTCCATCACTGGTTGATTCTTTTGTTTTACTTAACATTGCATATATTCTTGCCACATAAACAGCTAATGTTATTTCAATTTTTATCTTGTAGTGCAGTTCTGTAACAGGTTTAAAGTAACAGGTTTTATATATTTTTTTCTTATAGTTATAAGAATGTGGGTTTGTATTTACAGACATAGCAAATTTGTTTTAAATTTGCCCTAGTGAAGCAAAGTAACATTTGAAGGTTTTATCAGAAAAACACGGCTTTTCACTAGGGTTCTTCAAATTGTATGACATCTGAGGAGCCTGAGGAACAGCTGATCAGCCAACATTACTGAATGTCTACTAATGTTTTTTCTGTCTGTGATGTGACTGGTAAGCTAAGTGTGTATAGTTTGAGTAAGAACAGGACACAGTATTTCTGAAAAAGCGAGCAAGTTGTTTGCTTGTCACATGATATTTATAACCTTGTGCTAAGAGGAGGCTATTGGAGGAAATGTTCAATAACTCTGGATCTTGCAGGAGGGAATCATATCCTTTTTGCAATCAGTGAAGCAAATCTGACCTTGTGAATGGTTGTCTAAACTTTCATTTCTAGTTCTAGAGGAGTTTTTTGGGTTTTTTTTTTAAGTTCATGTTTTCTTTTATTTAGATAAGAAACTGCCAGAAACACACCTCTGAGATTTTGTAGGGCAAAAATGTTCTGATAAGAAGTCACTGTTTTTACCATGAGGTGAAGTAGGAGGCAGCAACTTTAGATGGGAAAGATACCTTCCATCTTTATTTTGATTTTAAAATCAAACAAAGAAGATGGGGAAAAAAAAAAGTTTTATGTGATAAACCTGCAGTACAAAAAGACTTCATTCAAAAATGAAGCCTTTCAACAATTAGTTGAATGTTTTGGGATGTGTGGATGAGACTGAAAGGATGTTGTTAGTGATAATTTGTAGAGAATGGAGAACTATCCGAATAAGAATTAAAGTTCTTCAGGAGTGAATACCAGCTTCTGTTAGCATTTGTGATAATTTTTACCTGTCTACACTATGCGGGCACAATATTGCAGCTAAGTCATAAATAGGAGGGTGGAAAGGGGAAAAATGTTTTGAAAGGGAAGTGTATTTTTTTAAATGATTTCCTATGTGTTTTTATTCCTTTTTTACACACAATATACACATTGATGGTTTAAGTCAAATGTATAATAGAGTCCCAGGAAAGACTCTTCACTGGCTTTCAGAACTTAGTAGATCTCTAGCTATGTGAAGATCAGATTGTATCTGGCTTTTTATTTCTCTTTTATGCTAAATATTTTTAGAATAAAAATAAAAAAAAATTTGAAACTTTTATTCTTGTGAAAATAATTTGCCATCTTTTTTTTTTTTTTTTTCTGCAAAGCTGTGCAAATATCTAATTTTTTTTTGTTTAAGTAAAATGTAGAATTCTAACGTAAAGTATATCTTTATTTTTTGATGTTAGGACTCATTGATCCTTGAGAAGTCTCAAAATTGGAGTTCCCAGAAGATGGATCATATTCTGATTTGTTGTGTTTGCCTCGGAGATAACAGTGAAGATGCCGATGAGATAATCCAGTGTGACAACTGTGGGATAACAGTACACGAAGGTAATACAGACTGTATATTCTTGCTGTGGAAGGAGAACTTGCTTTGAACAAATGAATGAAGCCTGTAAAATGAGGTGTTTGGGTTTCTTGTTTTGTTTTTAATAATGCATGAATTCTTCTAGCAATGAAATGTTTATCTTTTACCTTAGCAAAGCAAGTATAAGCAAGTGTGGGGCATATGTACAGGTACCTTCAGAATGAGTCCCAGGTTGCAAATCCTAGAATTATAGATTGTTTTGTCAGAGTTCTGGAATATCATATTAAATATATTTAATATCTTACCTATGCAAAATGGATTGTATACCTCAGGTTTGAGATTTTAATGACAGAAAGTCTTAAATTCAAAAGAACTTATTTAGATAATGGTTTTACTACTGCAAAGAAAAAGGGATCGTCTGATGCTGTTGCTTACATGCAAAAACAGGTAGTCTTGAACTTACTCATTTGAAAGAGGGAAATTGTAAATTGTAAAAACCTCAAATTGTTAGTTTGCTAATTGCTGGAAATCTTATATGCTCAATGTAGGAGGCCTTTTATTAGACAAAGAGGGAGAAGGATTATATAACTAGAATAAAGCACCAAAGGCATTTTTTTAGTCAAAATTTGTTATGGAGTTTTTCGACAGAATAGACATTGTTTTTTTCAGATAGAAAATGGAACCTGCTTTTATTAATCCCCTACTGCAATTCTGTCTTCTGATCCCCGATGGAAAATGGCTTCAAAACAGTGTCTTTCATGCTATGAGCTGTAGCGTAGGCCTCTGTTTGACACCCGTTAGAAACTGGGCAGTTGAATACCAGCCTCTGGAACCGAGGGTGGAATTCAGCTTCAGATGTTCAATGTTAAGTGTCAGCATCTACACTAGAAGGCTGAATCTAGTACAGTCTTTTGGAGAGTTAATCAGTCGAGTTGGTGGAGCTTAACAAGTTTTTCAACTGGCCACACACCTAATTTGTGATGAGGCAACTCACTCTCTAGATGCCTTTAGCGTTGGTTAGATCTTTTTAAACTATAAAGAGAAATCCCTAAAATCCTCTGTAACATATATTTAATGATTGTACAATTAGGCTTGGTGGGTTTATGTTCAAGTGCAGAATGGAACTGTTAGGAAAAAAAATACTCTCTTTTGCTTTTTTAGGATAAAACAATGACAAATCTGTTGCTTATTCCAGAGAAATGATTCAAAAGTAATAATAACAATAACTTTATGTTCAGCTTGCTAAACGTTTGTCTCCTCAAATGTAAGATGATAGTTATTTTTCAGCAGTTGAAAGGTCACTTGAATTTTGATAGTTAAAAAAATTGTCTAAAAGTAAGTCTCATTATTTTCTTAAAAATAACTCTTATAGGCAGATTCTTCTTAGTCCCGTTGATAAAAAGAGTACAGTTTATAAACAGTTTTTATTGTTATTGCTACAAAAATAAAATAGATTAGTGTGGAGGTTTAAATTGGTAGTTTGCTTGGGTAAATTTTGCTATCCAAAAAGCTGAATAACAAAGGGTTTCATTTGTTATTAGAAGTTTAGTTGCCTGCGATTTATATTAATGATACGTGATGAGGAGCCTATTTAAAGCATTTGTCGAGTCCTATTTGTGAAAGTATTAGGAAAATAAAACAAGCGAGTAGGTAAAGTGCTGATTGTTATTAAAAATACAAGTTTCCTCTGCAACAAGCTGAACTTTAAATCTATGGTAAGTGCCCTAGATTTAAGAGTTTTATTTAAGTTTTATTTAAGAGCTTGTGTCCTTTGAAGTTTAAGCTTGATTCTGTGATTTTATACTGTTATCGATAAAAAGAAAAAGTTCATAGTTCTGGGAAAAAATCTTTGTTATTAAATTTGTAACAGTACAGTTAGAGTACTTACTGCTTCTATGTGGAGGTACTTCTTATTTCTTTTTATAAAGATCTTCTTAGGCACTAATCTGTCATTTTGGATCAACATTTCTGTGGTAAGAACTTGTAAAAGTAGAGCTCCCCCAACTGTGGTGTCAGTTTTTCTGACATACTGGTTGCAGCATGTCTGAGGAAAATGTCTGATGCGTATCAGCCTGGGAAGCACCTATAGGTATTGTGCTGTCTGCTATTGCTGGTGGTATGAGTTAAATTAGAACTAAATTTTAGATTTTTCCCAGTAGTTTCTTCTTCAAACTCCTGTATTTGTTGCTTTGCTGTGACTTTTATGGCAGGGAATAAAATTCCCATGCTAAAAACAGCAGTGTAGTCTCCAAATGCTTTAAAACAGTATAGCACGACACTAGTTTTTTGCATTTTAATTTTACAACTTACTCTGGTCTGCAGCTATCTAATATACACATTCATTTTGTAAAATTGTATACTTTGCTAATCTCCATTATATTAAACAGCAGTGTATTTATTCTAAGTTTTTGGCCTAATTAAAGATTGATTAACATACCTTATTTTAAATACTATCTTCTCACAGCATTTCTTTTTGCAAATCTGCAGTTTGTGTTTTTGTGATCTTTGTGATGATATTTCAGAATATATGTAGATATGAGTAGCATAGGCAGATATTGTGTTTGACTTGCAAAAGATTCTTTTTCCGGGGATGGGGAGGAACAGGCAGAGCCAAGGCAAGAATAAGATCTCTCTTCTCATCTCAGTGGTATAATTTTCAGAGCAGCTACTTTAATAATAGCATTTTTAAATATTTGCAATCTATTTTTAGTGATGATTGCATAGAAATTACCTGTTGATAGAGTACAATGGTTTTAAAATCAGGGAATAGAAAGTTAATTTCCTGTGCAAAATTACATACATTCACAGGCAGTTGTCATTATATGTAAATGGATTGTGAGGAAGAATGAATGTTTTAACTTCTTGACTTTCATGTGCTTAAGTGCATGGGCTAACATAAGAATAATACAGTTTAATCATTTAATGTAGGAGTTGAGGTATTCAAGGATATGCTTACATGGATTTGTGATATAATTATCTAAGAATATAGGATTAGAATATAGGATAAACATAAGGATTTAATGAATACTGTAATTGAAAAGAGGCTTTCAGAGATATTCTGAAGATCCAAAATTCAGAACTTGATGAATATTAAGGAAAGACAGCATACATTTTAAGCAAGGAGTTTAAAAACTGTTTTTCCTCAAAAAAAAAATTTAAATCAAAGCAGTTGGTTGATGCTGAAGACTGTTCAAGAGATTTGTATTGACCGAATGGATATCAGATCAATAGAATCTCATCTCTCCTTTTTCTGTTATCACTTCACCCAAAAGTGACAGATACGCCCTCAGAACAAACATAAGGAGAAGTTGGATTAAAACAGTTACATATGCTCAACAAAAAATGTAGCTCAACAAATGACTTTGGGACTCGTCTTTTTTTTTTTTTTTTTTTTTTTTTTAATTATTATAAAGTCAAATTTGAAATAATGGTGGTGGGGTTCATTTTTTGAATAAAAATCATTTATAGTGTGTTATCTACCTAATAAGAACTCCTGTTAATAAAATTGAACTTAAATATTGTGTGCTTCACTATTTTGTATACAGTAGTGCCAACTTCTCTGGGAAAATAAAAACTCAGCAGCCATGTTACAAATAGTTCAGAATTGTTCTGGAATATATTCAGACGGATTCATACTGGTCCTTTGACAAAAGATAATTCAAAAGCATGTTCTGTGAAACATTGCGCACACACATTTTCTCCTTCTGCTTGAAGATACGATCTGATGTACTTATGCGTAGATCAGTTAGAATAGCTGTATTCAATAGTAGCTTTTTGCTGATGTGATTTCATAGCAAAGAAGGGGTTATAGGTGCAGAATCATAAGCCCTGTGGAACAGTCTTGTTTTTATGTATTTGTCAGCACATGCAAGTCAATGACTGGGTTCTTGTGGGCTGGTTTTCTGTGCTGTTCTGAACAAAATTCTTTTGATGTGTTTACCAGCAGTAATAACACAGTAATAACACAGTGTATTCACTCTGGTTAGTAACCAACCATTTTATTGATTTTAACAGTATGGACAGAAAAAAAAAAGTGGACTTGTGTCTGTTACATATCTTAATTTTTTTAAAGTTGTCATTAAGAATTTTGTGTACTTTAGGAAGTATGTTTATTTTCTGTATATAAACCCTGACAAGTTTGTTTTTATGGCATGCAAGACAGTGCATGACAGTGTGACCTAGAATTCTACTATTACAGAAAAAATGCTTGATACCAGCCCACATGAAATGAGGGAAATAATTACTACAGATATGTATCTGTAATTTGCTGTAAAGTAGGTAACATAGGTAAATGATTGATAAGTACAATTGGTCAAGTATTTCAAAATACAAATAAGATAACGAGTTACTATTCTTAATTTAGTAGACTGATGTTAGAAAGTTAGAAAATGTTACGTTAGAAAAACAAATCTAATACCAATTGATTATTCAAGAAGCATCAGTGTTTGAAAGAAACTGATTTTATTTTGTCATATGGATTGATGACAGTATTACTGCTCCAGCAGTGTTAGGTAATTTGTAATAACTGCATTTAGGAAAATCTTAGTATGCTAAGGGTAGTCTGTAGGCATTTTAAAAAGCTTAATTATTCATCAGTTCTAAAAGATTAATGGGCTGAGTGCTTATACATTAATGTAATTGCTTAAAAGTAACTCTACTGGCATTTATTGAAAATCGTGTTGGAACTTAAACAATGAATTTTTGAAATGCTGCTTAAAGTAGTACCACAGCATGAAAAAAATGGTAGCAGCTATATTGTATTTTATGTGTATAATGAAGCAGATCGTGAATGCCCTTCTGATCTTTGTGTCCTGTGCTAGAATACTTTTCTTACGAAAACAAACATGTTTTAATCCTTATTGATGAACCACATGGTGTAATGGCAGAATATATTTTTTAAACAATTCCCACAGTGATACTACTTATTTCCTGAAGTTACTTTTAGTCTGTTATGCAAAGCTGTTTCTGTTGGAACAGGAGTTAGAGCACTACTGCTATTTTCTTCCAGTCATTGGGTAATGAACCAAACTAACGTATTATGCTGTTATTTAATTGAACAATTCAGTAATTTAATGGCTCTACAAGCAAAATAAAAAAAAAAGTTGACTTGATCATTGTATTTGAAAAATAGCTGAATGCAGTCTTTAACTAAAATTTTATGATGTTTGTCATTGAAGTCATATTTCCTCCTTCTTAAGAACAGGTAAATGTTACTCATACCAAATTGTTTTGTAAGTCTGAATGTTTTCCCTTTTTCATTTACTGTAGTAATTATCTTGTTCTCATTCTTGTGTAAAATTTAAGTAACAGGCTTCTAAATCACTTTAAAAACAGTATTTTCTTAAATTTGTAGTGCATACCTAAGCAGAAATCATAATGAGTACATTGAATATCTAAATGAGAAGCTGAAAATGAGAATGATGATGAAATATATTATTTTCAAGGAAAACGGTGCCCAAAATCTACCACTCTAACTCAGCAATGCCAACTCTACTTACGACTCTCAGGTTTGAAGTTACAGTAGCTCTTTTCAGATCAGTTCTACAACCACTGAAGCATGTAAATAGTTTTCTGCATCTGGATATTCTCTGTATGGCTCAGCTGCATGCTGAATGCAATGCAAGGGCCTTCTAAAGTTAGCTGTCTCTAGGAGAGTGGAATGGATGGGCTGGCTACTGCCAGCATGATCACCTTCACAAAAATAACAGATAATTGTTTTCAGGGTGGGGAAAAGGAGAAAGACAGGAAAATCCAGGAGGAACTGTCTTCTAAACTGTCCTTTATTGTGCTTTACGTGAGAGAGTACTTTGAATGCTTGGAACTCTGTCTAGGGCATCTCATAAACCATCTGGGAGATCGTGGGTCTGAATTGGCAGGCAGAACATCGGGGGTAATGTAGGGGTTGGTATTGGCTATAGACCATCTGCTCAGAAAGAAGAGATGAGGCTTTCTTCAGGCAGCCAGAAGAAGCTTCCTGGTACTGGAGGCACTGGCCCTCAGAGGGGTTCTTCAACCATCCTGCTCTCTGCTGGTTGGACAACAGAGCAGAACTGGTTAGACATGTGAAAATCGTGGGCTGCCCATGATATCTTGGACAGCCCTAGGAAGAATGTTGTCAGCAGATGCACGGAAGAGCATCCTTCCCTGCGGAACTAAGTACTGGTGAGGTCGCAGCTGGAGAACTGTGTCCAGCTATGAGCTCCCTAGCTTCCATCCCTAGGCATAGAATTACTGGAGTGAGTCTAGTGAAGCGCCACAGAGACAATGAAGGAGCTATAGCTGTCGTGTCTACTAGCAGATGAGCGAAGAGTGGGCCAGATGTTTTCTTAGTGGTGCCTAGTGACAGTAAAGGAGGTGAGAGACACAAATTGAAACACAGGAATTCCCTTTGAACAGAAGAAAACAGAGGCCCCTTCCAACTCAACTCTTCTATGACTAGCTCCACTTCCAGTGAAAGATCATATACTCCCCTCAGGTGAAAATCTGCTATTGATAAATAGCTTATTTTGGAAAATTGCTACTATAATGTAACTCGGCCCTCTCTATTATTTTAGTTCCTTTTTTTTATTGTCCTCTTTCATCTTCTAAGATAATCAGTTTCTGCAAAAGAGCACCACGCTTTCATTTAAAGTTAAAATACAAATAGTGATTATTTATGCATGCTGTTAGTTGGATCTAAAGTGCTCTCTTTTGCCCCTTCATTAATTTGCAGTTAATTATTTAATTTAGGTTTTCTGTTATTAGTTTTCTCTAAATTTGCAATTTAAATGTGACCTAGGAAATAGAGGGTTTGAGCTATATTTTCTTTACAGTTTTTAGGCTGTGAGTTATTTTTATTCTTTACGCCAAGTCAGATCTTGTTATGAGGAATATATTAAGAAAGTAGAGGTGACTTATGAACTAAATCCATAAATGACATTTAATTGTGTTTATGAATTCTGTTTGCCTTTAGTTAACAGCATGGTTAAGGAAAGTTTTTGTTACAGATTCAAGATTCTTACCTATGGTTTGATGTGACAATTTGTGATTCTGTCATAGTTTTAAGGACTGATTCATTGTGGAAGCCCTACTATTGTCTTACAGAAATAAGACAAAGCTTAGTTTTAATTCTAGATAGCAGTTTAGGCTATTTTTATATATTTCAAGGAAGGTGTTTTGCTTTTGTTTGTTTGCTTTACCTCAAAAAAAATTGGATGTGAATATCCATATTTTTGGACTGAAATATTAAATCTTTTTTTTTTGCCAGTGGATGCAAGACTGAATTATATTTCCTTCCTTTTTTTTTTTTTTTTTGTTATATATAGGCTGCTATGGTGTTGATGGAGAGAGTGATTCTATTATGAGTTCAGCGTCAGAAAATTCCACTGAACCCTGGTTCTGCGATGCATGCAAATGTGGTGTCACCCCCAGCTGTGAACTATGTCCAAACCAGGATGGCATCTTCAAGGAGACAGATGCAGGCAGGTAAGACTAAAGAAGTGATCATTTGCATTTGATTTTATCTTCTATTTAAAGCATAAAAAAAAGATTTTGTTCCTAACCTCTTCCTCTTCTATATAGGAGATTGTCAAAAAATAATTATTTTTGATGATAGGCTCTCCCTCTTACCTGAGCTCTTAGTTGATGTATTTGTGTATCTTGTGCAACTGATTTTTTTGTTGTTGTTTTGTACTCCTAATATCCTTTATATCCATTATAATATTAGAAAGATGTTGATTTAATTTGTATATAAACATGAACATTTATGAACCTATGAAAAAAACAACTACCTAAGATTGGAGATCTTGATTTCAGGGAATGATAAATCCTTCTATTCACTGTGAAGACGCCACATTTTATGTATGCAGATGTCCTTTTGGATATGCTTTTTTGTTTACCTTAATTACTTGTGTATTTTTTTTTAAGAAGGCAATATACTACTAATGTGATAGGATCTTGAGAAAGAGACATCTTTTTTCTTTTGTTTGTGTCAGGAATGTCATTTATATCTAAATAAAAAATTTCCTGTGTGAAAGGAACTAATATCCTGTAAATTCCTACTCAGGATTCAAACATTTGGAAGGATAATGCAAGACCCTTGCCACTTAATCAGGGTCTTAAACTGGGATCATGTTTTATAAACCTGTGTGCAGTAGCGCAGTTGTTTTGGGTTTGTCCTAGCTTAGAGGCACCCATTTTTCTCCATTGAAGTCTCATTTTCGCAGATGAACAGAGTTTGTGTTCCAGGAGATGTTAGACACCAAGTGAAAAATACTGTGCTTTTCCTCTTCTATTTACTTATTTCTCAATGGGAATGGGGCAGTAATTTAACTACCAGCTAGGGGCAGAGTCATGACGGTAAACTCTTAGGGGCATGTGATAACCTTTATTAAGTTTCAGTGTGCTTTGCAAACTGCAGCCCAGTTCCGTTCTTTTCCTGAAATACCATCAGAGATCATCTACTAAATAGGAGAATCCTTTAACTCAGTGTTACCCCACATCCCTTTGCCCCTTTAAAGGATATTCTTTGTATGCATCAATGCTGGAAATGAAATTACACAATTTTACAATGAAATTACAGACCTATTTGGTTTCATTTCACAATCAGGTTGAAATAATTTCTGCGTGAAAGGTGAATCATTGGAATAACAAGGTGCTTAATTTCTCAACAGTGACCTTTTCACATTAACTTCTCAGTTCCAGAGACAGAAGTGTGAATTTACAAAATTTTATTTCTCAAACGCTGTTATACCAGAATATGAATTCTGTCCTTGTTTCAGTTTGGAGTTTTTCTTCTCTAATCAACATCTGTCATCATTGCTCCAAGCTAAATGGATGGTAAAGTAACAAGGAAGATTATTCTTCTTTGATTACCCAATTTGTCTTAATTACAAGGTTTTAAAACACGTGCAGCTAAACAAATGAGCAGGAAAATATTTAGAACTGACATTAAAAGCAGCTGAAATTGCTTCAGCTGTGAACTTGACTGACTTCTGCATGTTTTTTAATAAAGATTCAGGTTGAGTTCACATATAGGTGGCTAAAGAAATGAGACACTTGTGTGCCAATCACGCTGAAATGGCAGTTTAAATCTGTAATACTGTAATACTTGGGTGACATGTACTAAAACATTTTGAGAAGGTCAGTACGAAGCAAGCAGCCAGCTGTTGGGTTTATCATAGATAAACTCCTACAGAGTGCAGCAGCATTTAATACACCAGTGGAGCATGAAAAACCTGCAAATTAAATTGAGAAGCAGCTGCTTGTAAAAGATGCATATCTTTATATTGAACTCTAGAGGGGACATTTAGGAGGTTATATTAAGACTTACTATCAAAAATCTCTAACTGAAACCTTGGGTTTTTTAAAAATAGTAATTTTGAAAATAAGTAACTGTCTTCCATTTATACAAATTTGTTCTGTATAATACATCTCAAATCAGTGCTAGCTTGTAGAAGGGGGGCCTCAGAATTCAGAGCAGTTTTCATAACAATTAAGTAGCTGCCTGATCTCAAGGTTAGGGACCTTATTCAGGATATGATGTTTTGCTTATGAGAGCAGAACGATTATTCTCTGGCAACTACCATGCTGCCTTTGTGTACCGTGCTATTTAAAGACAATGTTGTGCCTCCTCTAGGTAAGATGGCACTTGTAAATGTATATATTTGTGTGCAAATGTATTGCATGTAAAAGTATGTTTGGAGGTTTTTTCCCGCAACTTTTAATTTTATGCTTTAAAGTGACTTCATTATTTAACATCTCTAGTCTGTGTGATTTGATAGTAATGTAAAAGAACGTTTTTGTTTTCAAATATCATGTGAAAAGCGTACTGTCAGTTTTGTTAGATTTACTCAGCAAATTCTTATGGGATGAAGTAAATTAGTGGTTTTAGGATAGTTTCTAATTGTTATCTTACTGGATTTTTTTTTAGCTGTTGAGCTATCATGGAACATTTTTGGGGGAAAATGATAATGGAGTCTGTCCATCTACTTTATACATTGCAAAATCATTGTTTTCATTGAATTGTAATGAAGACTTAAATGTAACTGTATTTTTGAGTTTTCCAGCAGACCTTTCATGGTTTTTTTTTTTTTTTTTTTTTTTTTTTTCCTGGAATTTGTATGTGAGTGTATGAGTTATGTATGTTTATCACATTCATTTAATTCTTTATCTGGTAAATTCCAGTACTTTTGCTCAGCATAGACAGCCCACTGATGACAACTATAACAACTTGAGTGCGGCTAGAACACGGGGTTCAAGTTTGCTTTGGACCCAGTTGATTTTTCTGTTATTGTTATTCTCACATAGAATAAAAGAACAGGAAGGGAGAAAAGAGGAGAAACAGGCAGTGATAGGGAATGGAAGAAAAAAGGCACAGCAGTGTTTAATATGGAAGAAGAGTGGTGGAGGTGGTAATAGCTCTGTGTTGAATCAGTTGGCATTGAGGAGCTGTCATATGCAATTACTACACCCCGACGGCCAGATTTGCACCCTCTCATTTTAGGCCCTTAAGTGCTAAAGGTTTCAGTCTTTTACCTGACAGTTTGTGTATGGCCAATGAATAACAGTGTAGTTAAATAACAGTCTGGTCATTTGATAGCTTCAAACAGGCATTTCTGTAATGCAATTCAAATATGCTTATATCTAACCGTATCTCCTTCCCATGTTTGCATAACACTAGCTGATTTTAGGTGGTAACTAGTTCCACCACTAAAAGGTGGAACTAACAGTACAGGGTGGTTCCTGATGGTACCCTCTTCATCCCATCTTGTAATGGAAATATCAAATTCATAGTTGAGGTACACGTACAGCAGTGTGGAACACCACCTAAGAACCATCCGAGTAGAAGGGCAGTGCTAGACAAGACATTGAGAGAGATCCGGACAGGCAAAACATCTGGGTTACTTTGAAAGCCATACTCTGGTTTAGTATGTGAGCTGAATCTAAATTTGCCTTCTCCTCCTTCTTCTAGCATACTTTCCTTTAGATAGATTTGTTGTAGCATCTGTAAAGCACTTGAAAATCTGCAAATGGTGAGTATGATACACGAACAAAATGTTGATGATAATAACCTGATTTTATCTGCTGTTTTAGGTGGGTCCATATTGTTTGTGCCCTCTATGTTCCAGGAGTAGCATTTGGAGATATTGACAAATTGCGGCCAGTAACACTCACCGAAATGAATTATTCAAAGTATGGTGCCAAGGTAAGCTTAGAAGACATTTTATTGCCTACCAGTAGTTTTATTTTATGTTTTTACAAGTAATAAAATAATATATATTCCTTTCCAGCTTTATGTCTTTTGTTTATAGCAAATGAAGTGCAGTTCAGGACTGGAAAGAAGATAAAGTTTGTTCATGTTTGTTACGCTTTTGTTCTACCCTCTTTCTTTACAATTTTCCCTACACTATACCCGACTATGGTCTGTCATTGTGGTGGTGTTGTCCTTTCCTCCATTTCCCTTCTCTCTCTCTCCCTCCCTCTCTCTCTCTGTCAATGTCAATCAATGACAGATTGTCAAAAAGTGACAGATTGTCAAAAGTGAGTGGAAAGAGAAAAGGATGTATGGATCAGTAAGAATTATTTTAGGTTCTCTATATTATAAGCTAATGATGAGTATAAAAGGCTTGCTGCAATGCAATACTAAAAGAAAAACACTGCAACATTGGGATCCTCAACTTGAACAGCATTCAGTAACTTGCTGTCTTACATGACTAGGTTTTGCTGATATTGGGACAGCATAAGAAGTCGTATCCATCACACTAATGTGAGGAAAGATAGTCTTATTGCTGCTCCTCTAATGGTTAATTGATGCGTCATCAAAATCTTTCCAGGAATGCTGATTTATCAAGTTGAATACTGAATTATTTCGTACACTATTTGGGATAGCCGATGTGCAATGTATCTGTATCAGCAACATGTCTATGTGGGCTACTGTTGTTTAGGAATATTTAAGAGAACTCAGAGCAAGTTACCAGTACTCTAAAAATCATTGTAGTCAGTGGAACATGCTTTTATTAACCTATTATATAGGAGCAGGACTAAGAATTCAGACATATTTTATTACAGTTAAATAAGAGCGATGAATAGCAGACTACCAAATGAGGCAATATTACTCCAGGAGAGTTGTAACCAGGCCTTGTATGCAAGGTTTGTACTGCATCCAGTGTATAAGTTATAGCTTAACCTAGCTAAATTTTCCCCAGAACAGCAATTTAAGGCAGTAGTCTACTTCATGTGTTAGCTGTTACGTCTTGCTGTTGCACACCTAAGGAGTGCCTTTTCAGAATAGGATATGTGGTGTTTAGGGATTCTTCTGTCATTCATTTTTTGTACTGTCCCTCTCCATTGTTGGTTAAGCTTCTGTTATAATTGCATGGAGATATAGCTGATACTCAGCTCTCCCCTGTGCTTAGGGCAAAGATTGAGAAGTGTGTGACTGCCTAAATTTCCATCATCTTTATGCCCTGAACAGCAGTAGTGCTTAAGAAGCCCTCATTCCCATGTATTTTTTTTTTCTGCTCACATGTTCACCACTCTACTCTGCTAGCACAGCTGTTTGGTATGAGTTAGCAGCAGTGAACAAGACTGATGAGCTTATTATGCTGAAAAATAAATTTATTTTTTCCAGGTCATCCAAGTCACATTAATGTTTGTCAGTTTGCTGTGTTACAGATAACTGTACCTCCAGACATACATGTAGCTACACCCTTCTCAATGTGTTTAAAGGAATCACGGCCTTTCTGCCAAAATTTATAATCCTAAATAATATTTTTGTGCATTTTCATACCTTTGCTCCTCAATCATCATTTATGAGTGACAACTTTGTAATTATCTGCTTCTAAGTCATGTAGAGTACTGATCTTTTTGTTGTTGTTTTTGTTTTTCCTCTGAATTTTTGCTTATTTGGTGATGACTGTTGAACAACTGAACATTTTATAAGTTCTAAACTTGTTTTATGATACCATGCCTATATAATTAAGTATTTATAAATCACTTGAATGGTACTTAATGATTGCTCTAAAGGAGAATATGAGGCATGGCAGTTTGAATAAAAATTCATCTAACATTCTCCTTAGGCTGTTTAAGTACTTTGTCCATTGCTTGTTAAAAATGAAATCAATCTAGGGCAATGGGAGGGCACTTTAGATAATGACAGCTGTTAACAGTGTACTTCTGTCTCTGAACCTACCTGATTACTTTTATATACAAGATGTAAATTATCAAAAGGTAGGCAAGGTACATGCAAAGTACTCACTGTGGCGTTTTCCACCCTCTTATATATATATATATAAAGGAATGCAGTTTCTGCGAAGATCCCCGTTTTGCCAGAACAGGTGTTTGCATTAGTTGCGATGCCGGGATGTGCAGAGCTTACTTCCATGTGACTTGTGCTCAGAAGGAAGGCTTGCTTTCAGAAGCAGCAGCAGAAGAGGTAGGTCTGATGTTCATGTAGGATAATAGAATGAAAGAGTCGCAATTAAAGGAGGAAGACATAAAGTTGGTGCTTTTTTCTCAGCAATCCTTTAGAAAGTTATTTTAAATCATTAGGAAGTCATAGTCCAAATAAAGACTCTTGACTGAGGAGGAATCTTTGTTTATCAAATTGTTGATGAACAGCTTCAACTGACCACCTGAAATGACTTCATAAAAGAGATTGGGAAGGATAATATAGAAGTTGGCTTTGTTGACTTAATATACTTTGATCAGTACAGAGATGAATTCTGAATGTTCCTGGATGAATTCTATATTCACCTATTTCTTGACACAGTTACTTAGCTGTTTATGTAGTATGTAGTATAATATTTTTTTTCTCTCCCTCACCCAGGACTGTCTTCAGAAATAAGTTACCTTTCTAATACTCTCTTCTCATACATGTTTTCCAATATTTTATTTAAATTATGTTACAGGTATATGACTTTCATTATCATAACATTACATTTAGGAATCAGAATGGAAAGTGGACATTTATAGGCTACTGGTAAATTTTTAATAGATGCTGTTACCAGCTTTATTCCTGTAATATGATTAAAACAACTCACGTGGGAAAGTTCTATTTCAGACGTCATTTTTGCAGTCTGAATACTTTTAGATTGCCCAGATTCGTCCTGATTTTGTTATTTGGATTAATCCCATTATGTCCATAGGTACACAATTTAATTTTTATATTAACTTAGACATGCATGCAAAGAGGCTGTGTACAGCAATATCTACACTGAATTTTCTCCCTTTTGTTTCTGGAAAAAATTAGACTACCAAATGATTTATTTTAAAGAATTCTCAAGATAAACTTTTTTGTGTTTAAACTTCTTGTATAAGATTGAGAAATAGAAAACTTGAAAAGTTGCCTAGATATTTTTGTCGCTAATAAATTGAGGGTAATGTTAATTCTTCAAAAACTTATTTGACTATTCTGCTAGGTAAGTACATTTGCTAGTCTTCTCACCTTAAAATTGCTTTGAATGTTCTTAAGTGTTTTTAAGAGTTTTCTGCACACAAAAATGTTTTGAATTAGGACCTTATAGGATCTATTTTTAGGGAGTGGCTAGTATAATAGTTTTTGGAAGTAAGTAGTCACACATTCTGAAAAACGAAATAAAACATATTTCTGCACAGATGTTATTAGTCTGTTATGTGGGTGGTGTGAGGGAAAGTTTGGTAGGTTTATTATTTTATCAAGGAAGACAGTTTAGAGTTTTCTTACTCTGTAATTTATGATATACTGACAATATACTGACAATGAAATATAGTTCTCAAATGGAGCCTTCCTTACTAAGATATTCATACTCTGTTTACTTGATATCGTCATACACCTGTGATAGTATGCAGACCTGATAAATTCTGTGCCAGAAATGACTGATGTAAGTGAAGGTTGCTATCAGAGATGGACTTGTATCTACTTTTTTTCATTAGCCTGTAAATGCCTTCTTGATGTCTGGATGCTTGCTGATGCAGCAGTTCTTTGAAAGTTTTCTGTTTCACTGTATTTACCTTAGTGTGTTGCAAAATGATGAACTTCAGTTTTGAATTTGACCTACCTATGTGGCTAAAATCTGTATTTTTAACATAGAAGGCTACTTACTTCAGTGCTTTGTAACTTCTGTAAAAATTAAAAAACAATAAGCAAAATTGTTAAATTTGAATAAGTGCAATAGGTTGCTGGCTAATGTTTGGAGGAGAGAGGGAAAGGTTAGTTGGTCAGAATCTCTATTTTATTTTATTTTATTTTATTTTATTTTATTTTATTTTATTTTATTTTATTTTATTTTATTTTATTTTAT
>JAWLRI010000224.1:0-39692 GCA_034781795.1 Crypturellus tataupa
TGGCCCTGCGTGTGCAGGGGGGTTGGACTAGATGACCTCTAGAGGTCCCTTCCAACCTTAGGCATTCTATGATTCTCTGATTTTATGATTATAACATTCAAACTAGAAAATATTGCCTGCCTGCCTACCTTTTGAAAGTTTCTGATTTGGACAGAAAGTTTCTGACAAGGTCTAATGTGATCTTTGATGGAAATAGTAATGAGAATTTTGAGTAATTACTTCTGTAGTCAATACAAAAAGCTCATGCATTAAAATGTTACTGTGCATTCTCTTTCCACAAATGAAAAAAGATGGCACATCATCAAGAAGTGTCTGAAGATCACGCAGTAAAATACAGTTCTGATGATACAAATATTATATTCAGTCAGAACACCTTATTGTTAGATGCAAAATGCATGTTCAGTAACTTGAGCATTACAGCAGTTTCTCAAGCAGATTTGTTTCATGTAACTGGGTAAGAACTGTGGGAATGATGGAAAAGGGAAATAACTACTGTAGCACAGTCCTTAACTTCTGATCAAAGTAGTTAGGAAATCACTCACCACCAATAGACTACCTGTTGTGTTCTGTTTTTCCCTCAGTACACCCTTTGTACACAAGGTTGAGCTGTTCAGACTGCATTCATTGAGGATAAGGTACCTCAATTCTACAAAAAAAAATCTATTAAAGCTAAAGAAAAATAACTCTAACGTTGTGACATATTTGGGTGGATGAGTGAGTACATGTAATCTGGTAATCCCTGTTCTAATTGGCAGCAGTAGACTTTCAGGAATTTTAATTTGGTTGAGATTAGTTAGCTGAGAATTATATTTAATAGAGCAGTAGCAGTTTTCAAAGCTGTAAATAGTATTACATTAATTCATGTCACAGAAAAATGTTTTTCCTTAGCACTAGTAGAAGTATTTCTCTTGGTGTTCTGCTTTTATCCCTGAAGTGTGTGCATTTTCTATCCTAATTTAGGGATAATCATAATGGATTGATTAGTATTTTTAATATCTAATTATTAGAAATGATCACTCAAATTTACATATTTTTTATCTTATGATATAGCTAATAAATTAAACAACAGTGCTGCCTTAAATGCCTACTTCCTTTCATTTACTGTGCTTTTTATTTTGTGAACAAGAGAAGTATCCAACACTCTCATCATCTCTTAAATAATACACAGAAGTGCAGAAACTTCACATTTGACATCTAATTCTTGCACCTACATATGAAGAAATATGCAAATGAAGTCATGTAGACATAGCAGCGTAGTAATACTTCATGATTGCTGGTACTTCCTATATGACAAATTATATAATTCATTTTACTATAGTTAGGGAAACACAAAACCAAAACCCCAATTGTATATGTCTTGTTGAAACAAATACCTGAATTCTGACACTGCTTTTTACTGTGGCAGTATCTTTAAAGGTTACTTAACTTTTTTAGGATTCTTATATTGGAAGCAACTAAAGCGATGTACTTTTTAAAAGATTAATTATACTTAAGAACTATTGCTGCTTAGGATCTGTGGAAGAGAGTACATCAGACTAATAAGATTGGATTGTTCTTGTTCTTTAGGAAAAATGATCCATTTTCCAGCTCCAAGTTGACTATAAGAAAGTAAAAGAGACTGGAGAGAAAAGTATGTTGTTGTTTATGTGCAAGCTGAAGGAAGAAGATAAAAAGATATGGAATAAAACTTGTCAATTGTTTTTTATTCAACAAAAGAATTGGAAAGGAAAAAAATGACTGCATCATTAGATATATTGAGAAGTATAATACGAACATTACTATAATTCATAGCAATTAGTGTCTTTTGGATTATTTGGTTGCTTCACATATTCAAAATACTCAGCTTTTAGCTAGTGGGAATAAATGTTAGCTTTTTTTTCTTTTTGGATTTTTTTTTCAAAAGATTTTTTTATGTTTATAAACTTACAACTTCTCTGGCTTTTTTTTTTTTTTTTAATAGTATGTGCAGCGCTGTGGCTGCACATACTTTAATGAGTCAGTTACAGTAGAGTGATCACTATTAGCACTTCCTAGGAAAACACGCAGAGTTGCAAGACTGTCTGGCACTTCCCACAGAGAATGTGGCTCCTAGCTGAGGTTCCTATGCAGTCTTGGTCAGTAAGCAGTATGAATTTAACACCACCTCACACGATAGAATTACTGCTGAAATGGTTAAAAAAAGGTTTAATTCTAAATTATCCATGCCTAAGAGCATATTCCATACATATTACAAACTGTCTAATGTCAGATGAATGATATTGTTATGTTTCATAATCGAATATTTTAATAATTTTGCTATACAAGCCTAATCTTTATACTTTTTCAGTGATGTTAGTGCTTACTAAAGAAACCTATGTGCTTTAATTCCTGAAGCACAAGGCATATCACCAAATGCATGCCATGTGTTTGTTCTGTTACTTGTGAGAGCCAGCATAACAGTATCTCATTTATGTTTTGAAGAAATATTGCCAAAGTTTCACAAGAGTAGAATAAAGAAGAGTTGCAGCATACTCTTTGGAAAATGAGGAAATAAAAAACCCACAAAACCTATAGTCTTTTGTTTCCCAAGTATATATCTCATAGGAAGCTCTAACATATATACCCATCAAAGTGCTTCAACGCTGTTCTAGCATGATTGATGAACTGTTTAATTTCTATTCCAGCTTACTCCTTGGACAGTTTGCTGGAGCTGCCTGAAGATTTTTCAGTTAGAATGAATTCTTGCAGTAACTACTGGCTCTTCTCTGCTCGTAAATGTATAGAAATCATCTTTAGGCTTTGGGGCTAGACAACATGTTTCCCATTTACACCCCCGGCAAAATTCTAATCAGTAACTGTAAAGTATCACACATCTTTCCACTTTCTATATTGTCACATATACGTAGCTCTTTTATTCACTTGATTTTCACGGAGAAATGTGTTCCTCCACTTCCCCAGCTATAAAAGAGGTAGTCTTGCCTTTGACATAGTAGGCAGAAATTTAACAAGAAAAGAAAAAACAACAACAAAAAAACCAAAAACGTCTTTAATATGTCATGCTGTGAAGTGCTTTTGATTTTCACATGCAACTTAGAGAGAGAATGGCAAATGGACAGGATAAAGTCACAATGTTACTCAGAAATTCTTAAGTAGGTAGGAGGGCTGTATACAAAATAGACTAGGAAGTTAGATATAGTCTAGGAATCATATCTATAGGATTGAAGTGCACATTTTGGAATCATTACAATGCCAGAAGTGTAGTGGTGATATTTCCGCATGACAATGAATAAAAGAATGGAAGCCAGCTGTGCAATTGTTGAGTAAAATAATATGTACTGCATAGGGATGTATAGTGGGAACATAAAATATTCCTGCCTCTAAAATAAAATATTGGGTTCTGCAATGGAAGAAACAGTAACAGAACAAGTATCATTGAGATTTACAGCGTGCCTGAAGGCACTGAAGAGGGCAACCCCATTACTTTAATTGAGCAGCCTTTTTTTTCTTTCTTTTCACATATGCTTCACAACAGCATTTGAAACACAGTCCTTTGCTGCCATTGCAGCTTCTCTCACATCACCTTTTTTTCTTTCTTTCCTTTAAAGATATGCTGTCCTTCAAATTGGAACATTTTTACTCTGTTTTCCAAATACTGTGGTTAACATGTTTTCTTCCCTGGACCATCTCATGGAAATGTGTGTGGCTCAGGTACAGGACAGAATAATTAAAGAATGTTCCTCAGAGAAATGGTGACAAATGCCAGTGTGATGCCTCAAATATTAACTATGTTTTGTAAGGGTAATAACAAGGAAAGAAACAGGCTTAGCCATATTGCAGATCCAAGTTGAAGTAAAAAATAAGGATAGCAATTCTGCACTTTTTTTTTTAATATTGTGCTTTAGATTGTATTTATTTAACAGCTGTCTAGTCCATATAGTTTATATCAGATGCTTCATCATCATACAGGCCCTGATATCTACGATAGCTTTTAATACAAATGCTGAATCATTTTTATTTAGGGTAGCTAATGGAGTCAATTCAAAATGTCTGAAGACCCTTTAAGTAATTTTTCAATTTGTCATTTTTTTGTACTGTCACCAGTGTGATGGTGACATTAGTGACTGGGTTTGTTGGCTTCAGTTTCTTTATGTTTTTGACTCAAATAATTTTTTAAATTATTTCATTTCATTTTGTACATTCTCTATATTAAACTGGATTGGTTACTACTCACCCCATTACTGTTAGCCAACTAGAGGTCCCAAGCAAAGAAATCCTTCTTAACAGTTGTGTTCTTTCCCACAAAATTAAGATGTGGCTGCTCACTTGATTGGTTTTAATTTGCAATTGCTTTCAGGCAAAAATATTAGTGCACACTGAAAGTCATTATTGGGTAGATTTTTATCAAACCGTATGCACTGCATGAGGAATACGGAGTTTCCTCACAACTTCAAGTATCTTCAGTGTTCTAAGTCAGTCAGAATTATGTTCAGACCAGTCCACAATAAAACGTTTGTTTCATTATTTACTGAGGTCAGTGATGTTCATGGATGTTCATGGACTTCACTGAGTTTTCTATGAGACTCTAATTCCATGATAAAATTAAAAGCTTTTCAGCAATGATGAAGATCTTAATTTTGAAATAATGCAGTCAATTTTAAATTATAGGAGTTCAAAGTTAGGCTAGTAAATTAAGTTATTTAACAATAAATAATTTAATAATTTAAATTAAATTTAATATATTAAATTTGTTTTAATACTTAAAAAAAAATCAACTTCAAGGTTTGTTTCATTGTCAAAGTGCTCCTTGTATGTTTCTCAAAATCACATAAGCTTCCTAAATAGTGGGTTAATGTCTGACTTGCAGGTGCTTGCTTCTTGGGAAGTTGTGTTTTTACATAGAGTAGTTTTACATAGTTTTACATCTCTATCCATAAAATAATACTTTATTTATAGTTTCAAGTACAGTTCATATAATTTGTCTCCCATATTAAAATTCTTAAGCTAAAAGTCAACTCTGTACTGCATTTGTGTGCCAGCGTGCCTGCTGTTCCACAATACTACACAGTTAGCACCTGGTGTTTGTTCAGCAGCTACAACAGAGCAGCTCTATATGGAGATGTTGTGGCATAGAGCCCCTGCAACATTTTCCAGACCTTATATTTTCTGTTCTAAAACCAAAGCAGGTGAATAGGCTTTTCAGATATTCACAGCTGTTCGAAAGTTAGTGCTTCTGTCTCTAAATACTGAAATACTTTACATGTGTCCTATAAAGTCTTATTGTTTACTGCTTTTAAATTTTTGAGGGGAAATTCTGCTAACTCTGGATATACAGTTCAGTTAACCAAATTTATTTTGACTGTGATATTTTCTGATGCAGAGAGCATGTGCTTATGTGAAGAGAGTGAATGGTTATAGAGTAAGTTGAAAAGCTTTTGGTTGTGAAAACAAAGAAAATGAGGAGAGAAATAGTTTGGCAATTTTATTTGATTTCCAGTTGAAAGTGTAAAGATGATTATAACAGTACAGTATCATTTTGTGAGTAAAAGTTGCTAATTTTCTAGAGGATAGGCTGAAGTCTGTTGCAAATCAATCTTGTACCTTTCAGTGGATACTTGGTCACTTCCTTCAAAGTCGAATGTGACATCTTAAGGTAAATAGAGGAAGCAATTTTCTCAATGAAAAGATCTCAGATAAAAAAAAAAGTTCTTTGCCCTTATTCTTCTTTATAGGTATTCATGGAAGAAATAGCCTTTTTTATTGATTTCAGTTGTTGAAAATACCATTGTCTGACCCATGCTAGAAAGAGGTATTAAAGATCAATATGAAAAAGAGAAAACATAAGAGGGACTGACAGTGCCAGTAGTTAAAATAGATAGATACCTTTTCTGTCCCTTTTTTTTCCTTTATATTTGTATTCTGTTTCTTGCTTTAATGTTGATACATGATGAATTCAAGTTTAATATTGACAAAAACTTGTACAAAATTAATATATTTAACATTACCACTTAATGACAATTCAAGATTTAGGAATACCTATTAAATGAAATCCTGCAGGGTATACTCATTAAACAAGGATTTCTTCTCCTGCAGATTTGCTTTGTTTTTCTTGGGAAAAAAAGTATTTAAATTAAGCTGTTTTTTCTTTGCTTTCATCAGCTGAGTATTGGTAGTTGGCAGTCGCTGCACTGAAGAGCCTGCAGCAATATGGATCCAAAAATAATAGAGACCTGTTGGAAGATTTCTGGTGCTTAAAAAGCCTGAGAGATTTCATAACAGTCCAGGAGACTGTTTAGAGATGACTGTCAAAATGTTTACTGATGTCCTTTCCAACACTGATGAAAATATGTTATTCAACAAAGGAAGATGAGATTGCCTGGAATTTCGCCACCAGGTGGTAGCCCTTTTACATACTTAAATAAATCTGTATGTTCTACTTCTTATTTTGTTGTGCTGATGACTAAATACAACATTTTCCTACTGCTTTCCTGCAAAGTGAAACTTTGCAGGCTGAGTTTGACAAGAAAGTTTGCTTGTGCCAAAGTGATCTTCTGAAAGGAACATACCTTGTTCTCTACCTTGTTTTGCTCTCCCTGGCAGGTTGTTTACAGGAAGAGCAATGAGGTGAATGAGGAGGTAGGAGAGAGGAAGATTAAAAAGAACTTGTCTTGCCAACATTAGTGAAGAAACATATTCTTTTTTGCATTAGTCTCTTCTGCCCAAACTTAAAGTACAGTTTGTTGCATTTTAACTGTTTATTTAGTATCAAGAGCAGCTTGAAGTGAGTCTTGAGCTGCTGTTTATCATAACTGAAAGAACAGGAGTAGATGCTCTCTGTGTCATGCTGATTTTGTATACACTGGGCCTGGGACAATGCTGAGAAGTTTAAGAATGTGTATGGAAAAAAAATAGAAATACAGTGAGCTATTCAGTTTTTCAGCAACATGCACAACTATTTATGTTAGTTTGGTATGTGACCCTAAGACTTTAAGGTTATTTGTGCTTATTTTGTACTAAGAAAGATGCAAGGACATTGTATGTCTGTTGGAAGGATAATGAGATAAGTGCTTGGGATCTTATCTTAGCCTTCATTACATGCAG
This sequence comes from Crypturellus tataupa, assembly GCA_034781795.1. Classification (NCBI taxonomy): domain Eukaryota; kingdom Metazoa; phylum Chordata; class Aves; order Tinamiformes; family Tinamidae; genus Crypturellus; species Crypturellus tataupa. Next base: position 7,078 of record JAWLRI010000224.1, read on the forward strand.
CAGTTTTTGGGTATCTTTTCTTATATTTCCTTCTTCATTCATCTGTGACTCACTGCTGAAAAGAGCCCATTATGGGAGTAATGTGCATATACTTTTTCTTACTCTTTTGGCACAAAGAAGATGTGAGAATTGGCCATATTTTAGGAGTATTTATTTCCTAGTAAATTACGCGGCTTTAGTGAAATGCACAGTATAATGCTCTAAAGTTTTTTTTTTGTTTTTTTTTTTTTTTTTCCATAATGTTCACAAATAGTATTTAAAGTTATTTACTGGTTAATTTAAATATTACAATCATAGAAGACATATTTCAGGAAACATCCTGAGTCAGTGATGCCTCAGAACTGACATCAATTTACTGGCATGTATAAAATGAGTAGAGCCCAGTTTCCAGCAAAATAGGCATCCTGAAAACAGCCTTTAAATGGAGCCGAGAATCTGGTATCACATACACTAAATCACACACTTCTCCCAGATATGGGTGTTCTGAATGAACCCTAAGGCATTTGCCTCTGACAAAGCAGAGTAATAGATTTTTTTATTTTTGGGGGGAGGGGATGGAGAGAAGGAGAGCAGGTTAGGTCTTTTCTGTAAATGATTTGTGAGCTGAGAATTTGATCATTTGGTTGTCTTGCAGTCATCCTGGAAAGGATGAAAATGAAAAGCCAAAATATTTAAACAGGCATTAGTATGTCAGCACAATCATGTATATTTGTAATTATGTACATTTATTTGAATCCGTTCTTAAAGCACATGATGATAGGTCAGGACTGGCTCTATTAGCCCCTGAAGACAGTTGGTTTTGAGCAGTGGTCTCCCCTAATTTTGGTTAAAACAAGTAATTCCAGCTTCCTATTTAAATTGTAGAGGCAAATATAACCAGAGGAAGAGATTTGCTTTATTATCTTAGAGGGAGGTGAATGATTCTATAGTGTCTATCTGTCTGCCTGTTTTTCAGAGGTGCAGACTTAACTAGGATAAAAAGAAATGCTAGCAAAAGTAGAGATCCAGTTAACACCTTCTGGTACTAGGTCATTCCTAGACATTTCTACCTAGTAATATGTCCATACAATGGACAGCAAGGAATATTCATCCTGAGGATAATCACTCTTTTCTTGGATGGCATCTGGTTGCAATTGTGTTGCCTGCAAACTGGTTTTCTGCTCTTATTTCCTTTCAAGGAAAACACTGATGATACTTCAGTTCACCAGTGTCTTTCTTATTATATTGCATTATCAACTAAAACACAGAGACCCAATAGGGCATTAAGTTTACAAGAGTGACACAAGCTTGGGATAAGAGCTTATCCAGTCCTGGTTTGATGTAGAACGTTGCTGCATGATAGGCATTTTCTATTTAAAAAATCTGTACTGAAATATTTGCAATTGTATGTATATACTATGTATATATCTATATTTATGCATATATACAAATATAATACAATCTACTGTATTTTTTATATATACACACACATTGAGAGTGTTTTGAAGCTCATTTGAAGTTTTTTTTTTTTTTTTTTTTTTTTCACAGATCAATGTATTGCACAAAACATCTATGCTCTAGATTTTCCAGGAGAAAGAACATACTGATTTGATATTAATCATGGCTGTGTGATAGGCAGTTTCATGTTGACAATGGACAAACATCTTATGAATGAGGACAACTGTGGAAATCCAAATACAATGAAATCTCCTGTTTTTCATCTCTCTCTCTCCAAGGCCTTCCCCATGCACTAGACAGATAATGTAGAGATTTACTTTTTTTTTTTTTTTTGACATGTTGGTCATAATTTAGTATTATTTTTTAAGTTTTTCCTAGTGTTTTTGTTGCTATTTTTCCAAGTATTTCTATAATTGAATCCAACATTCCACACATATGAAGAAGGAAACCTTTTATTCAGCGGTGTCATGTTGTTGATTTCCATGCTGAGATAGGAAAAAAATTACAGATGTACACTATAACAGGCTATGTAAAGATTAAGTCATCTAAGAATGAAGCAATTGTAAACCAGACCCTTTACCAATTGCAGAATTCATAGAGCTAGCTACTTTTCCAGCCTTCCTCCTGTGAATTCTCAGCTTTTGTGTTGATTATCCTTTAACTCAACAGCCTCTAATTTTGTCATCTTTTCCTTGTTGGTCTTCCGTTTGGCAGCAAGCCTTATTACAACTCCATCATTATGAAGCAGTGATTTGATTCTGGAGAAAGAAAAAAGACATTTTTTTTTTTTCTTTGAAGAAATAATGCTTAGTGTTATTGTTCAGAAAACAAATCAAAACAAGGGAGAATGGGGAGAATCTCCATTTTCAGCATTTGAACTTCTTTTCTCACAATGTGTTTTTGGAAAGCTTTCTAAATGGATCAAGCACCTGCTAACACTTAGCAAATCTTCCAGTTACGAAAGCTTTTTTCTCCAGCTAATATTGCTGCATGATGGGATCATGAATCACCAATGTTTTGAGATGACAGAGCCCACACATCCTTTTAAATGTGCAAGTCAAAAACATATGAAAGGGGCTAATCACCAGAGATACTTGTTTATTAGAAAGCAACTACAAAAAATAGTTTTGTTAACAGAGAGATCATAGTTCTTCTGGATCAGGCAATTTAATAAGTTTGAAAATAACCTCTCTAGACAACTGTGTCCTTGCAGGATGATCCTTTTCATTCTGGAAATTTTCAGTGGCTTGTGGTGTTACACTAACTTTGTAGTTTTCTCTGAGTCCCTGGGAAAATCACGTAATCTTCATTACATTTGAGAGGCACATTTGAAGTCTTCCAGGCCTTCCCTGCTCCTCACCGGGCACTCTCACATCTGCACTGGTACTGCTCATCCCTTGCTTGCTGTCCTTCTCATCTTCTGCTGTGCATCTCAGAATTTCCTTTGACTGAGCACACCCAGTTGCTCTCAAGGTGAGAAACACCCTTTCCCTCAAAAATGTCCCACTTGATCCACAATACATCTGCCAGCATAAAGCAGTTGATAAAGCAGGATATAGATATACCTTGTCCTTAAGAAAGAGTAATACAATTGGTATTTAGAGGGTAAACTGTGAATAAAGAAATGAAGTAGATACACTGAGTTCCAACTCAGTGACATACTGCTGAAATAAACCCCTGCATGACTGTTTCATCAGTACCAAATGGGTATGCAATTCATCCTTAAGGCCAAGTGCTCCTTTGGCATTTTGTGTTTTAGGATTTGATTTTTGTAACTGTTGACTTTTTCAAAGATCATAAACTCAAACTCAGCTCTTGATATTACTTTTTTAATTGATGAACTGATGAAATCTTACTGTTGTTTCTTTATCTGCCATGTCTTTCCTCCCTTGATGATCAAAGAGGCAAGATGACTTCTCTATGTTTTTTATTCTCACTACTGCATGCAAAAATGCTGTAAAGATTTCTAGTCACTGCACTTCCGAAGATAAAAAAGGAATCTTAGTATTTGAGTTGAAATACTTTCTGGGAAAGAAGGAATATTTCCTTTGAGTGTTGTATTTTTCCTGTCTAATCAGTATGTGCAAATGACTTGTCAGATATTTTGCACTGTCCAATCAAACAAAACTGGGCTTTTGAGCTTTGAATAGCTTCGTATTCAGAGCTTGGAATTATCAGCTTCTATATGAATTTTGTGTTTTTTCTTGGTCTACCAGTAATATCTATAATTGTGTATTTTTTTTCTAAAAATATAACTTAGTTGATATATTGATAGTTAATTGATAGTTAATATTGATAACTTAGTTATCAATATTAACAACAAGAGAGAAGAGAAATGACAGGTCTTTCTAGTGGACTGCCATCATTTATAAATATGTTTGGGTGAAAAAAAGACCATTATCATCACTTTCTTTTTAAATATATCAGTATCTTCTTGATTTGTCTTCTAAAATGTGCAATTAATTCCCAGTGCAATATCCTTATAATGTAGTAAATAACAGAGTGAAACAAGTTCTAGAAAATGCCAAGCGCAAATTTTCTTGTATAATCAGAGATACAGACTGGGAACATTTAGACAATTTTGCCTACCAGCTTGAGTAATTCATGGTTCTCTGTAGCACGAGTGTGCATCACGAATTCTACAGAACAGAGATAACACTCTATCTTTTTTCTTTTAATGGAAAAGTTAGTAAATCAAGAAGAGAAGAGTGTGGGTCAAGTCTTCGCTTCTGTTAAGGAAATTTTCATTCTTACTGATAAATTTTGTAAATCTTTATGAATTCATCTTGGTGGCAATATTTACTAAGGCATAGTTTAGTATAAGTCAGTATAAGAATAGGCAAGTCATTTTAAAAATGACTAGTTTGATATTCCTAATATAGCAAAAGAAAAAGAAAAATTGCCCAAAGTTTTGGTGAAAAGAATCCCCCCTCAGATTTGAAGAGTGTGATGTTTTCTCATTTGCAGAGAATTTTATCAGAGCATATGCTTTACATAAACATAGTCAAAAAATGAACATTTCTCCTAGGTGAGAAGGGAGATTGTTTTTATAAGAATGCATTCAAGTGGATTCTTTTCCATTACTTTTCAGAGTGGGAAGAGACTTGGCTTACAGAACACACTTAAGTTATCAGGTAATTTAGAAAGTCTCTTTGAAGGAAAGAGAATGTAGGAAACCCAAAAAATGAGTGAAAAAGTGTGCTCTTTTAAACCTGGGTATTTAAAAGCAAACTTTTTACTGAAAAGTATAATTCTTAAAATGGTACTCATTTTTACTACATTATGGTCCAGATGAAAAATTGTGCAAATATCCTTCACTACTTCTATTTTGTTTTTAAAATTATTTTTCATTGGTCTTTTCTCACAGAGGAATCTTATATATTTTGAAAGCATTAGAAGAAAATATGACCAAGCTTTTTTAATTCCTTCACGTGCATTAGAAATCAGCCTTTTGAAAGGCAGAATTTGTCTTCAGTTGGTACAAATCCACTGTCCTTGCTCACTTCAGTGAATGTTGACAGTTTATATTAGTATTAGATTCTGAACAGGGAGCTCTTCTTCAGGATATAAACTATAAATCCAATCATCATTTCCCTTTATTTATTCAATAATAAGTACAAAACTGTATTTAAGAGTACATGGTATAACTCACACTTAAGGAACTTAATGTCCAATGTGTTGTCATAGTAGGCTCAGTGATTACAGTTTATTCACTGAAGTAATTGTGAAGATATAATTAATTTTCCCATTACTAATAATTACCAAGCCATATTACTTAGACATAATTTTTTTTTTAAAAAAAGAAGAAGACAGTCTGTGAAGGAGGAAAAAAAAATATGTTCTTTAGTTGTGAGCTCTAAAATAAAATATACAGAGCCAATGGGCCAAAAAATTACTTTTGCTAAACAGTGAAATAACCCTTGTTTCCTATTTCTAATTTCTATAGAACTCCAGTCAAACGGAAATCTGCATCTTCAGCCTTTTTTTTCTGTCATCCACTGTCTTGCTTAGCATCTCATTATGCTTTGCAAGATAATATGTGTCTGTTTAAAGTGCTGGTTTTGTGTCAGTGAGTTTGTCTTATGAATATTAATTGCATTACCTGTGAATAAAGTTGCTGCAGTGAAGATGGTAAGTCTAGAGGTACCCATATCTCTGAAAACAGAAGTCCTACCTTGGGCTTTGAATGGAATTTTATCAGCTCACAACTCATGATATTAGAGTCAGATTTAAAGCAATGTTATAAAATCATTGATTAGATAGTAAATTCTTGGGACAAAGATTGTTTTTTCTTTTGACCTAGAAAATCAGGAAGATACGATGCAAAGCCTGTAGTTTAATTAGGTTACAACATTATCAATTTTTCTCCCTGAGGAACTGTTTGACAATAATTCATGTCTACACGAGATACATGATCAGTTTTTTTCTACCTATGCAGTGTTTATTTTCCAATTTGATATGATGGAGTGGGTGTCTCGGTGCTCTCAGAAATAACAGATAAAATAAATGAACACCCAAAAAGAAAACAGAAGGGACTGAGTGCCTGCATATTCATGCACACACTCCTTTCTTGTTGCAAGACTGAGAACCTGATCAGAGGTGGAGCAGCAGCACTAAAAATATATGAAAAATAATAATTTAGTAAAGAAACATTTTCTGTAAATTTCACCTTGGAAAAGACGCCTCCAGTCAGGACCTGCTCAAGACTGCAGGGAGAAGACTGGGAGAAAAAAGAATCTAATTTTAGAACTTTTCCTTCATTTTTCCATATTACTTCAAAGCTTGTCGACTATTGAGGCAAGTGATGTACTTTCTCACAAATGCAACAAGGTCCCACACTTCATTCATTTAGGTTTCAATTGCTTGTACTAAAATGTCTTCTCTCATTCAGATAAACAGAAAACGTCAGTATTGATTAACAATTTTAAAGCAGAAGGTAATTGTGAATTTAAGTGAGGTTTTTGTCACTTGTAACGAAATACTTGAAAGATCTTGTGACTAATGAATGGGATGTGTCATGGAAATTATTATGTTTCCCATCTGATTAAAAATAAAAGGAGAAAGAAAAATTAAATTTGCATAGATTTCTATGATTCTATATTCAGGTAAGTATTTGTGCTGATCAGATAAGCATAGCTGTGGTCTGTTCTCTCTTCTCATGTTCTCTTAGTCTGTCACTGTTATGAAACAGTCCTTTTTTCTAAAGAAAATGAGGCAACATCTTTTTATTGTACCATATCTTTTTTTTTTGTAATGCTTGAGTGTTAGATATACATTCAAAAAGAGAAAGTGAATGCTGACCATGTTTTAGGAGTGAATTAATTTTACATGGGAGAGAATTATATACGAGGCTTGGATCCTTCTTTCAGAAATGACAAGGGACTGTGATCCAAATGAGCAGCTGATACTTCATATTCTGGCTTCTTTCTCCCTTACCTGTCATGATTCCCTAGATTCAACAGAAATACCATTTGGAGATTCACTGGAAGTCTGAAATGTGGGAACATGTCAAATAGATCCTCTTCACGTGAAAATATAGTACAATAAGACAGCACTTCATTAGGTGTAATATAATTTATATTCTGTATTTATCATTCAGACAACATGAAGAGTTCAGATGGATCTAACATGAGGGCTGTCAGCCTGATTATAGGTTTTCTTTGTTTAGTAGCTTGCCTATTAGTAATCTTAAAGTGGCCTTCTCTCAATATTTTGAATTGATCTGGAAGTATCGTAACTGCTAATATTTTTCATTATACACAGTTTGCATGATACAGTAAATATATTGTTGAGTTTTCAATACTCGTACACACAGTTGAGAACAAAGGGTAGAATGTTAAAATAATTTAAGCAAAATATTTTAAATATGCATATTTAAGTTTATTTCATATTAAAATTGTGAAAAATAGAATTTAAAAGTTTTCATTTTTCTTGCATTTTTGTAGGTATTTCTTCAAAATGTATTTTTTTGTTGTTTATCACCATTTTTAGTGTACTAACCATTTTTTTGAGGAAAAACTAAAGTGACAAGTTATTTATTTATTTATTTATTTATTTATTTATTTATTTATTTTCATTAATGTCTTTGAGGTGTCTCCTGTCCAGATTCTTTATGTTCCTCTCTCTTAGCAGTTTGACTTTATATCCATGTGGCATGATGGAGTATATGCCTATACATTGCTCTCTCCTTAATAAATAAATAAGTAAACCCCAATGCCCTTATGTTTACTCTGATTTGCCTCTAAAAAAGGACAATATCTACTGTGACTTAAAATCGCCAGCATTTGAAATACACATATAATAATCTTTAAACAAACATTCCTGTTGGGTCAACAGTATGCTGCCATGATCTGGAACATGGGGTGTGGTAATATTAAAAGCATCTTATGTTATGATGTGTCACAGTTTTCCTTTGGCAGGGAGTAGTTCCAGGTGCGGGAAGCCTTGTGTTTTTGCCAGTAACAGAAACCCTAAATCAGCAATATTTCTAAGACAGTCCAAAATTTTGAGTCTGACCATTCAGATTGTACTTGATCCTTTCACCAGCTAATAAGACTGTTTAGCTGAGAAAATTTGTCTGAATGAAAACATCTCATATGCACAATAGCTATGACACTAATATTAGAAATCTAACGCTAAAGTTATATCACTCAGATTTCAGGTATTTTTGAAGTTCATTACTTATTTAAATTTCTAGATACAAAAAACATATTAAATGTAGTCCAAATCAATTTATAATACATTTTGTACTTACACAGGATGTTCCTAAGTTTCAGAAGAAACAGATTGGTGTTTGAGACACTGTCAAGTTACTGGCTTAGAATAACCTCTTCTCAAACATACTATATGAGAAAATTCAGGCTATAGCATTGCAAATAGGTAATATAGGTAATTGCAAAGATATGATTGCAATTAATTATTATAACCAAAAATTTCCACAACAGGACATAGTAAGAGGTCCTGATGGCTGTTGGGTCATGTTGAGCCATGTTTCTGGGCTGTTTTAGTAGTTTTCCTATTCAATTGCTATGTCAATATCGTTGAAAACCTCCCATGAAACATAACATCACCAAGAAGCAAATAATTTCTTCCACTGTTTTGAGCAGTAGAAAGGTTTTGCTGTTCTGTGCCTTCTTTCCTTCCAAATCTGCATAAACACTCAGGTTGTTAAAAGTATATTACGATTTGGCATGTTGTACAATTAGTTCCTTGGACATGCAGACACAGTTGGTCTTTTCATGTAATTATTGCCTCTTCTCGACGTTTTTATGTATTTATTTAGGCCTAACAAACTTCTCCTCCTAAACAATTTCACTAATTTCACACAGGCTACACTCTGACTCTCGAGAGAAGCAAGTTAACCTGAGCAATCTGTCATGAAATGGTAGTTTGCTCTTCTTTTTCCTTTAAAAAAAAAAAAAAAAAAAAAAAAAAAAACTTTAATCAGTGAATCAGTGGAAAGAGATGTTTTTTTCCTCATTTATTTTACAGCTTTGACTTCTACTCTACTGGCATGGTGGTGTAAGATTTAGCTTAAACAAGTGTGGTACTGACATTTAAATCATTCTGAAGTGCTGGCAATTAAAAACCAAAGCAAAAACTGTATTCTGCAAGTATTTAATCACTTTTTTTTTCTTGAGAAAAAAGTGACAGAATTTAAAAAAAAAAAAAGTCGTTGAAGTACTGGGAGAAATTTCAAGATTGGAAGAGTCTCCAAAAATACTTTTTTGAGATCTGTCATCACTTGTCTAGAGGTACTTAAAACAGAAAATATAATGATCCTTATTCCTTCTTTTTCATTAACTTTTTGTCTTAAATAGGTAGCATTTTTTTCTGTTTGGTTGTTTTGATGTTTGCTAAAAAAAAAAATGAAAGGGCCTGTGTGACATTGCATATGCAATCATTGAGAGGAAGGATCTTTAGAGCTCACTGTAGCCTCAGAAGAAAGAGCAGATGTTCAGTTGCCTTCTTAGTATTTTCAGGCTGACAGGCCAATAATTCTACGTGAGTATTTCATGGGTGCACAGATCTGGCTAGCAGAAGCTGAACAGTCAAGAATGGCATTTTCAGTACTGCAGATTGTCTCTGATGTTTCTTTCTTCCTGGAAATTATTTCAAGAAGAATGGAAATTTAATGGATGTGGATATGGATGTGAAAATGTATATAGAAATTTAATCAGATAATCCTTCCTCAAGGTAAAGTTTTTGAGATGGTCAAAGAGATTCTACGGTTTCATTTTCACCTAATAATCAGGCAATAATTTGCTTGCATTGAACATCTACATCATAAATCTTTATCGAAGTGTCCTGTGGCACCTAATTTTAATAGTGTAATAATACCAGATTAGAACAAAGTTTTTTTGAAAATAGATATGACATCCACATTACTACAAAATAAATGTCTTCCGACTGCTGTTATTGCAGTGAATACCAAATGAATTTATGAAAATGAATGCTTAAAATTATCATTCTTTATAATATTCTCTGACATTTATTAATAAAAATATCCATGATGTAGCTGTAAAAATCATGAATACTGATTGTTCCAACATGGATGTTGAAGCTGAAACTAGAAAAACAGATTATGTGTAAGGCAGACATTTTAAGAGCAAAAATAGTGTTTAACAGTAAAATACTGTTTGAACCATTAGAAGAATAGCTCTGGTAGGATATTGTTTTTAAAGGACAGGAATTTTTTTCCTTAGAAAAATATTTACCAGCTCTAAGAAGAATAATTTCAAAACTTCATCTATATATATAGCTATATTTATGTCCATGGTGCCATATAAATGCCCTTTCTTATTTCAGGGTTAATTAATTGTTAATTAGTCAAACACAATAACACACTTGAACAGTTTTACAGTGTTTGCAATGCAAAAGATGGTGCTCAGAGAGAACCATGCACATACATCTCCCCAATCTAGAATAATTTTTAATTTGTTAATTTAAGAAAAGATAGAATGAATATAGCATTGCTGTTGTCTACTTGAGCAAACATGCATAAAAATTGTTGTAGAGCTGATGAAACAGGCCCTGAAAATTTAACATTTTAGTTAAAAATATCATCTTAAAATAAATCTGCCTATTTATGCTATTGAATCGTTGACTGGTTATGTTTTATCTTTCTTTTTTCTTTTCCTATCCTCTATTCCCCTATATTTCCAAATGCAAGACTAAATGCTGAATGCATAGTTAGACTTAAACCAGGGGCTTAGACTAATTAGACTTAAGCTATTTTTTTTTTCCAAAAGAGCAACATGTTATGTTTGAAGGAATTTTGAGAATGAACGTTAGTGCTTGTAAATTGAGAAAACCTCGTATAGCAGAAGTTTTATAGAAATTAGTTCATCCTTCTTTTTTTCAACAGTCCACAGCTGATTTTTTATTTTATTCCCAATATGTGCACATAATAAATCTTATAATTAAATTTTGTGAGGTTTTTTTTTTCTATTATTTTTACTTTGCTATTTAGTGTGGCAAAAAAAAATGAGATTAACTTTCAGTGCCAAACAGAGGGCATTCAGTCAATTTGTTTAAAACAAACAGATATTCTGGGTCAACTCTGTACCCCAAATTTGGGGAAATTGGCCTGAAATCAAGTCTTTGTTCTCTATCTGTAGCTATTTGTCAATGAAAATGTAATCACAAAATGTACTTTTCTCCGAGTGGGAAGATTTAAGCGTCTAAGTAGATGGAACATATATATTATATATAAACAGCCATTTGTCTATTAAGCCAAAGGAATTTTACAAAGTGTTAATCCCAAAGGTGTCTTTCATGCCTGCAAGCAACTGTGAGTAGTTTTTATTTGATGCTTGTAAATGTAAGTCTCCCCATCTAGTGCTCCTGGTTATTTCTTTGTCTTTGGACAAGGACAAAAGAAAAAAAAAAAAAATTGTACTGCCACCTTTCTGTATATGCCAAAAGAATGATTCAAAAAATTAACTAAAAAAATCTATTTAAACGTTTTGCCTAGGCTATAATTAATACACATTTTAAATGCCAGTAGCTATTTTTTTATTGAAAAATCTTTCATAGGAGTGAAAAATTCAAATACTGATATGCTTGCAGCACTTTTGTGGGGGTGTAAAAATAGTTGCTATCGAGCATAGTGCTCACTTTAAATCCTAAAGTCATTCTGAGCAGTCAAATTGTTCTTTTATTATGAGGCTGTCATGGTATAGCAGTCATGTCTGTTAATTGGGAGTCTTTCTAACTCTATCACCTCTTTGCACTTGAACTTGATTGATCTTTTTTGTGTGCATGAACTCAGACTGCTCAGTGTTTATATATACTAGGCTTTCACAGCCTTCTTCTAGTGCTCTGACATTTGGAGTTTACTAATTGGATTTGTACATTTAAACTGCTAGCATTTCTAAAGCTACCGTGACACTGCCCCAGATATGTAAGCAAATGTGAACTTCAATCACTGAGTATTCCTATATAAAACTTATAATTCAGGGAGTTAGAGAATAACAATAAATAATGCCTTTGGTTACACAGCACTCTGTATAATGCCAGTTTATTTTTCATTGGGAAGTGGCAATATGGCTTGTGAAGCACAGCTTGAACATGTGAGAAAAGTGTGGCCGTCGTTGTCTGCTGTGCCAACAGTCTGGTGCGTGGCGCAGGAAAACCAACAAAATGGGATCTGTTCCTGCTTGCAGGATTAGCGTCCCATGTCAGTTCCAGCTGTTGTTCATGTGGTTGGGCCTCCTGATAGGCCAGGTGGTGGTTTCCTGTATTCATCTAGGGCCCCTCACCATTTAAAAGTCCAATTTGAATGATTCAAACAGGTAAACTCTCTGTGTTCATCAAAAGACTGTTTTCTATGTGTTCATAAAAGTAAGAGTATGAAGGGCTTATAGGTAGTGGCTTATCAGTAGATAATGTGCTGGTTAAGATGATTTCATTCTTTATGTTGAAAGTTATTGTTTTTTTCTGTGTTCTTTTTTCCTATTTTTTTCTGTCATTTGCGCATGCAGGACTGTTTTTGGCAATTCCTACTTAGGTGCATAGTGGGTAAAGTGAGACATAAGGAGAATGCTAAAGAAAACAGATTGTATTCTTCCCATTCTGCATGTGTCTGAAGAATTGATCTCATCAGAGTGGCACAGAGTCATGGTATCACTAGTGCTGCTGATCCTTCCTGAGTGCCAGAGGCAGTCTCGATGACCAGCAGCTGAGGCAGTGGGGATTTTGAGAGCAGTCTCTCGGGCAGAGCCACATGGAGCCCTTCATTTATTACCTTTCATGGGCAATAACAAAGCATCATGATACCTGTGTATGAAAACAGGCACTTAGTATGAAAACTAAACTCTGGGTATTCTGATAAAGGTGAAACCTCTGAATGGTGCAAAAGTTCAGGCCCGTATCCTATTATTTTTCTTTGTATCTGAAATGATAACAGCAGATTGCAGGTCTCTGATTTCTTTCCCAAAGCTGGCTGTTTCAGTGGCTCCTTCCAGCTCTGGCTGTCCTTATCAGAGTTGCCTGCAGCAAAGCAGGCACACCTGCCAATGTGAGTCAGAAAAAGTTGGCTGTCCAATGCTAATAGGAGCTCTCAATTAGTCATCATCTTGGGGACAAGCTTCTGTGCGAGGTATGTGTGTGGGCTGGTTGTGGATTAGTACTTTGTACAAGTATATACATAACACACAGGCCTGGGATTTCTTTAATATCTATAAAATTTCTGTTACGTAAGGAGAGACTCTTCAATAGAGCTTATTATGCTAGACACAGATGTCCTAAACAAAAAACAGGCTACTAGACAAAAAAGCCTCTGTTCCTCCTCATACTCTTTCAGTGTTAGGACACTCTGTGTTTTATACAAACTCTTTTTTGTTTGCATTTGAAAGCCCTTTTGCACAACTATTGTTAGTTTTCTCAATAGATAGCTCTAAATTTGATGTGCATTTAGGCTTTTGCATTACTTGAAATGTTTAATGTTTCTTAATTAAAGAATTCTATAAATTCTTTGAGGTAGAGAATATATTTCTGTTATTCTCTTGCACACCATTTTAATGGAGGCCACTTCAGTAATACAAAAGTGAAAATTAGGAAGCCTGTCCTCTGTCTGTTTGTTTTCTGATATACTGTTAGGTCCGTCCGTTCTGTTTGTCTTCCCGCTGCCTTCATTCTGATTAAGACATTAGTGGAGGAAATTCAGCTGAGAGGGTGAAAGATATCTAAGAGATTTTAAGAGAGCAGTTTACCTATGCTTTTCATAGCACTGAAATCTTGAAAACTGGAAACATGCAACAGATGAGTAGTTCTGAAATAGATAATATTCACTCTTAAATGTGCATAGTGCAGACCTGATCTATTATAGTACTAGTGATTGCATAGATTTTTCATGATCACACCTAAAAACATTTCAAGATTTTTTTTTTCAGAAGAAAATATTAATAGTTGCTTTTCCTCAGTTATTAAATGCATTCCGACTAAGAGAAAGTAATACTGGGGAAAAATTATGTGATTATTAGTCAAATAGTAATTTATTTTTGGAAAAAAAGAATGAAAATTCTAAAATTTTTAATGAATCACAGTTTTGCTTCAATCTTGTATCTCCACTCTCATGGCATGAGAAATAGAAGAAAAAATCTTTTTTAGTGCCATCCTAATCAAATGTAACAACTTCATTTTGCTGCATTCTTTATGCCTAAAAAGCAAAAACACTACCTGTTGCTTTGTTTATGCAACTCTGAAAAGGGAAATTATCTTCAGGAAAGTAAATCCTGTTGATTTTTGGAAAACAATGCCTGGAGAGAGAGAGCTTATTAAGGGAATGGGAATTCAAGATGGTGCCTGAATATAGGATTCTCTTCTATAAAGTTAACTAAGGACAAGCGATAATTTGACTTTTGATATCAGAACTCTATGGTTCAATCATAGTGATACATCACCTAGAGATACTGATTTACATTCAGGCAGTTATGGATTCAGGCACACTGTCAAAGGCATATCTGATGTAAGCTACACTCCAGGGAGCATTTCTATGAAACACTAATTATTTCTTACAGTGTGATAGTTCATAGTGATATGTTTGATTATAACCATCTCAGTTTTGCAGCAGGTTAGCTGATAGACTTGACATCTTGGTTTATTTAGTCATTAATGACGTTAGGAAGAAATAAGTAACTTAGGAGTATCTTGAGGACACTTCTAAGTTATTTATTAATCATTTCCTCTCCTTTTAAGTTGTGTGTTGGTAGTAACTGCTAAAATATGTGAACAGAATATCTCTCTCTTCTGCTGAGAGTAAATTTACGCTACCGCTTTTAGTTCTGGTATCCATTTTGCTTTATACATAGTCAATAGAAGCCTCCCAAAAGTTAGCGGTAATGGTCTTTGACAGACTCCTGCAATGACAGCAGTGCTTCAGAAACCTGCATGATGAGATACCTCTGCAGAAGGTGCATCATAACTCTGTTCCTTTAGATTAGAATATCATTTTATTCCAAGTACGTTCAAAGATGACCTAGACGCTAGGAATAAGGTTTGAAATGCCAAGCGGACTGAATGTAAACATTTCAATGAAATCTTTCTGTTGGTAGTGGTGGGACCAGAGCTTTCATTCAACATTTGCTTGACAATAATGACAGAGGTTTTCTGTTCAGAAAGACATTTCATACGACAAAGGAAAACAGTTTTCTTGTTTTTTTTAAGAATGACATTATGTAGAGATGGCTTGCTTCTTTTATGGTACTTTTCTTGATCTTTCCAAGGCTTTTTATGTGTCCATTATATATGTTTTTCTTATTCTGTGTATTTTATTTCTTTCTTTTCACACAAAAAACATCAAAGTGGGAATTATGGGAATTATGGTTTTGTCTTATCTAAATAAGAAACAATTATAATGTTATCCTGATTTTTTTCTCTTTAATATACACAGGTTGGTAATGAACTTTACATTTTCTTGCTTCAAAAGAGTATGACTCTTTTTTTTTTTTTTTCTAACATGAAAACTTGCCGCTAATTGTAGAGAGATCTTTGAATTTAGAAACAAATATAAGGGAAGTATATCAGTATAGAGATAAAAGTGTATATATACACATACTGTATATATATGTGCTATATGTATAGCACATACCTGTGTATATATACACACATATATGTGTATTATATGTATAATGTAAATACAGATGTAACGTGTGTTTTGTACATAAATATACACACACACCTTTATGCATAGATGTATATATACATTTTTTCTGCATGTGTGTGACAATATCTCCTATTGAAGAAGATCCCATCTTGCTAATTAAAAAACACACAAGAAAAGAAAAAAGTTTGGGTGTTTTTTTCTCATGACCTCATTCTTTGCTTCTCTGTGTATGCACAGAAGTGTTACCACTTTTTCCCTATTTCCTCATTATCCTCAGTTAAGTAGCTTTAAGGACATTGACTGTTTTAATCTTGATATGCAGATGGGGGTGGACATCTGTATCATAAAAGGATGTACTTATTTATCTTCAGAATCCTCTTGACTCTATTTCCCGTGGAGTGGAAACTGGCTCAGGTTAATACTCACAAAGCTGCTCCATAGTCCTTTTCCTATGTCTATATACTTGTGACAGAATTGTGATTATATTGTGATAAAGCACTTGTATTACCTATTTATTGACTTCCTTGTAGATTCATTCTTCTCTCAGTATATTCACAAAAGTGTCTTTATTAGCACTGTTTACAGAAACTGTTAATATTATTTTGTTTTTTCTTTTTAATGTAGACAAATTGTTAGTGGCAACAAGTAAAACGTGCAGAATATTGTTACAGGCCAGAACTGTGTTACCAAAGTTCATAGTTACCATCAGTCATAGAACTGATAACATGAGGCAATGAGTTGTAAGGAAACCTGTAAAATCTTTCTACATGTCTGTGGAAGGACACAAAATTGAACAGGAAATGACTCTGTTAAATGAGACAATGCAATAATTAAATATGCTGTTCATAAATAATAAAAAAGGGTGTTCTGTGAGGTGTAAGTATTCCACTAGCTTGTAAATTCACTGATAAAAGTGAGAGTATCAACGACAGTATTCATTGTAAAAAGACTGGATCCAAAAAATCAAGTATTTTGGATTTTTTTTCCTATAAAACAGAAATTTGCAGATTAAATGTTAATTTAATTCTTTTCCTTAGACTAATAGTATCTTTGTGCAGTCTGTATATACTAGTGATTTAATGATAATATTTAATTTTGAATAACATGTGATTTTACCATTTTTTTCACTTAAAAAAATTGCTTTTATTTTATATTCCATATTTCCCATCAGTTTTTCTTTTAGATCTTAAACAACTTCCATCTCCACATAGTTTCTGTAGTAGCATATAAATGCAATAGTTTTATATCTTGCAATATTTATTGTCTAATTTTCTATTTTTGATGATAGTAACAGGACTAGTGAGGTTCCTTCTGGGCATTAAAATTTCCATATCTATATGTAACAATAAAAGAAAGCACTGTTTTTTAATTTAAGCTTGTAATGTGTTAATGATAATGATATTGAGTAAATGTCATTATTAGGCCTGGGTTTTCAAGATATATAATCAATTAAATATACTAAAAATAAAATAGGAATCTTACTTTCTTCCAGCCTTTTGCTCTCTCCTCTCTCCCTCTCCACTTCCCTACCATTGTTATTCCAAGGAAAAGGTCAGAAATGATACAAAACCAGAATTGTTACATCCTGTGAACCACATAACTAGAGTCCTTACTCTAAGAACACGTACTATATTTTGTCTGCAAAATAGCATTCTGTTTTTCAAAATGAATAAATACTCTATTTAAAAAATTTGTGTGCTTTATAAATTTTTCTAAAGGTACTGCTAGTTCCTTAATACAATACCTGTTTTTTTTTTTTTGTCCTTTGCATTTTAATCCTAAAGTTTAACTTACTTAGTCTACTATTTCTTGCATGTCTTAAGATGAATTAATATGATGATTAATAAATAGAGCAGTAAATCCATTGTGTGCTTATAATATTCAGTGATTTTATATAAAAAATATGGTGAGATTAAGAATTTTGCCCTTGCTTCACCATGCTTTACCATGTAGTCCAGAATCAAATTTGAAAGGCTGAGGTAATCTCTAACTATTATAAAAATGTTTTGCTCTGTCTTCAGAGGATTTCAAAATAATTTGAATAATTAAATGATTTTTAATGAGGCTGTGTAAGTATACCTGAATGCTGATCTTATTTACTTTCATTAACTGACCTAGTATATCCTTTATTGACTGACTTCTGTGGACAAGTTCTGCTTTTCCTGACATTTTATATAAAAACACAGATATTTTGAGCAAATTCTTGGCAAGATTTAGAGGCTGAAAGATAGAAAGGGAAAATCATAATATAAAGGAGGGAAGAGAAAGACACAGTCAGTTAAGAAGGTAAGCGCTTAGGACCTTCACCTGGGGTGTGAAGGTTTCAGATGTAAATCCGTGTTTGCCATGCTTTTTAAGCAGACAGAGCCTCTCTCTGATGCTCTGTGTGCATTTCTTTCTTCCTTCTTCACAGCCTCAACAGGAGGGTTAATGAAGGAGTTTGTAACGCAGAAGGATAGTAACAGGCTGACATTGTTGGACTGGAGGCAAATGTGGATCCAGCCAACCTTGTTTGGTGGAGGCTGACATCTGGCTGCACAGAGCTGTGCAGACATTGCCCCCACTCTGCGTGGAGTAGATGCTTTTAGAAGGTACAGCTCCTTCCTGCTTCCCTATTAGGATGATTAACCTCTTTCCTTTGCAGGACGCCTGTCAAAAGGAGATGTGCTATAGCTTATATAACATCTTATAAAAATAAGACTTATGCTCAGTTTACATGCAAAATTTTCTCCAATTTTTGTTATTCCATCTAGTGAATAGCACCTTCCCTTTCTCCAGTCTCTTTAAGGAAGCAAAAATGGCATCCAATGGAATTAAAAAAAAGGGCTAGAAGGGCTGGTTTGAAATCAAGGAAATTACCCTATTGTGTTCATTGCATAACTTATAGTCTTTCTTGATTGCCATCTTTTGCAGTCTGAGGGGCTTATAGAGATATAAGGTGGGATTGTGCTGAAAGAATATCTAACTAGGCTACTTTAAAGCTAACCGCAGGGAAAAAACAAACAAACAAACAAATACAATTCTCTGGCATGTTATTTCAGTTAACCTCACAATAAATCTGCATCATTTCATGTACAGCTTGAATGTTGCAGACAGTTTTGTTGGATTCTTTCAAGCTCCAAAAAACCAAGTTGTATATGTATGCTTTCATGCATTAATCCTGTCTTTCTTATTTATTCAGAAACATTACCGAATTAGGTGTTCTTCATTGTTACAAGGTGCTGTGCTAAGGGCTACATAGCCCTTAACTTTTCAACATTATTTGTTGTCAAATTTTCAAATATGGAAAACATCAAATTCTCTTTTGTTTGTGGATCTTTAAAAAGAAGAATGAAGTAGAGTGATTAAAGGAACATCTGGAGAGTTCTTTTTTTTTTTTTTTTTTAATATACTGTGATGTAGTTCCGCCAGTTTTCTTCAGGTTGAATTGTTTGTTAGTATAAAAGAAATCCCAGTGATGTCTCATCAAATATCAAAATTCTTCATTTCTAAAATACTAACTTTATGGAAATGTCACAGTGCTCTAAATCCTATTCTGTGTTGGATTTAGAAAATATATAAGCATTATTTTAAATGTTTGAGTCATTACAAGTGCTTGAGTCAGTCTTGAAAAAGTCTTGAAAAAGTTCATCCTTATTTAAATATCTTTTAGAGAATATATCTGAGGGAAGTAAGTAATGTGACTCCTCTTATGTTATTCTGCACAGGAAGACGTAAAGAAACCTCAGACAAAATGCAATTGGATTTAGGCTTTTCTATGAATGTATGAGGAGGGCTGGGAACTAAAACACTTATGTGGGATGAAATAGTTTTATGAATTAAATCAAAATATTGAATGTTGTATGTATTAAAAGAT
This sequence comes from Crypturellus tataupa, assembly GCA_034781795.1. NCBI lineage: Eukaryota > Metazoa > Chordata > Aves > Tinamiformes > Tinamidae > Crypturellus > Crypturellus tataupa. Next base: position 26,478 of record JAWLRI010000224.1, read on the forward strand.
AATCTATATCTACCTTTCGGTCGTTCTGTCCGTCTAGTACATAAGTGTAGGTGTGCATGCTCATGTGCCTGTGGTATGTATACATTTCATTTTCATATATATTAAGAAAGATAACTTACACAGGTATGTGTCCTCTATAAAAGACATCTTCTGAAAAAGTCTTATTTTTGCTGAAGAATCAAAAAAGAGCAATGTATTTGACTCTTCTGTATATGATACTGTTGGGATTGAAGTTCCTTTTAACTTCAAACTCATCTATCTTTAGTATCAAGGTGTGTTGCACCATTTGTTTCTCTGGAGACTTACTTGTGTATCAGAAAGAGTATGTAAACTTTCCTGTTTTTGTGGGTATAGTTTTTTTTTTTTTTTTTTTTTTTTTTTTTTTGTAATCCATGAGCTCCTATTTAATTTTCTATTTGGAAAGTATGGGTAATGCTGATGTTCTTGTATATAACCATTTAGAAAAAAAATAAATTAATTTAGGATTTTTTTTTGCTAATACATTAAAAATCAGCATGATACAGAAACTACTGTAAGTTTAAGTTTATAGCTTTTAGGAACAATTATGCCAGCCAATGCAGCACTGATTTTTTTTAATTTTCCTCTTATGGGAGTTCTGTAATAAATTGTACTTTACAATACAGTGTAACTGAAAGGCTAATTTTAACTCTTAGGGATTTTTACATCTAAATTGATCAATAAATTAAGATAGATTAATTAAATCCAGGGCCAAGGACTGTCACTGGATGCACCTTGCTGATGTGCAATTTTTTAGTATCTCAAAGAACAATAACTTTTGAAGAGTGTCTCTATGTTCTTTTCGTTTTTACATCTCTTGAAAAGGTCTGATTATTACAAAGGAGAAAAAAAAAATCTGTCGTTTTATGGAAATGCGAAAGTGCCATCTGTCTTGGAGATTCACCTGCAAAAGATGAACAAATTCAGGAAGAATGTAAATTCATTCCTGGTAGTTGCTCAAATCAGAAAGAAGTTGGCTGACAGATGAGCATAACTACATTATGCAGTCCCCATAGCCAACATTTCACCTGATCAGAATGAAATGTAGGTGAAAACTGTAGAGAGTAGATTACTGGTACATGAATGAACACATTTGAATCTCTGTTGAGTGAATGAGAAGTGATCTGTGTTCTGTGGGCAGCATCAGGATATTCAGCATAGAAAAGTCTTAATTCTCCTCTTCAGGATTTCTAAAAGATACATTAAATTTTGAGGGAAAAAAAATCAGGTGCCTAAGGGAAGACTGAGGCTCCTTCCACAGAAGAATAATCTTGCAATATGATAACTAACAAAATGCTCATGAATCATCTCAGAGGTTCTAGCTCTACATAATGCAATAACATTTGTCTCTCAGTAATAATTGCAGTCCAGACAACAAATCCATAAATTCATGAATATTTCTGTCAGATGGAGTGGTATGAACTGCAGCGATACTTATTGTTTACCTTTCATGTGTTTTAGGTAGAGAAATAAATGAGGAATAAAACCTTCTTCATTACAACTGTTCACAAAAGATGGCGTTCACATTGCAGTTGCATCCAAAACTGATAACACTGGGGAGGGTATAAAATGCATAATGCACATATTTTCAAAAATACATAATTTTTTTATTTAATACTTTTTTTAGACCCTTGAGGGCTAGTAATAATCTAACTGTAAGATCAGAACTGTGGATTAGAATTTAGAATAGCAGTTAAACTGCAAAATCCTTGGTATGTTAGCGATGTTTCCTCATGTATTCTTACAGCAAATGCACAGGTGAGACCTTCTCCTACAGGCCTTTTACCAGTAAAAATAGTAATGAGACTTAAAAAAAAAAAATCAGGAAAGGAAATAGAGTTGTAAAATGTACATAAAATTTGGTGACATTTTTAATTATCAAGGGACTTGCTATGATTCATTCATAGAAAACAATAAATGTATTTTCTGAAATGCCATACTCCAATGATAGTAAACACAAAAACTGATTAAACTTGGAGAACATGCAAAAGAAAGCCTGAAACAATTCTATTTGCCAAATAAAAGTATAGTCCCTATCATTTCATTATTGTAACTCCTGAACTTCATTTGTGTGCATGAAATCCAGACCAACATGTGAAGTCCAGATAGGTATATAAATTTATCTATATTTTTCTTGTGTTATATATATATATACATATATATATATACACATACATATATATACATTCATATGTTCATTTTATATATATAGATATATTATACACATATACATATAAACATAAGCACATATATATTATGCACATATGCCAGAACTTTAAAAGGTCATTAGAGCACCCCAGTCACACCAGTGGCCAGTCTTATTAGGACAGTTACAAAGTGTACCTGTTAGTTGCTGAAAGTGGTCAAGAGCAGATAACCTACTATATCGTCAGAGTAAATTGTGCAGCAAAGAATAATCTACCTGGCCAACCAATTTCACTATTTTTTGTTATTTTGCAGTTACTTCACAATGTTATGAAGTTTGTTGGCCATCCTGGGATAAATTATATTTCCCAGGTTATTTTTAATATGAAAATCAGTAATGTACTAATTTAACTGTGGCATCCAAGGTATGTGTTATATGCAATGAACCATTTGAAATATTATTTTATTTCACTCTGTTTGCTGTTTCTTCATTTTCCCCAGTGGTTCCATCATTTATTTCTGAATCAGCAAACCAAAAGAAGATATTACACAGAATTTCTGCAAAATGACTTTGAGATGAGCTTCTGACTGAAAACTTCATCTTCTTCCTCTACATGTTCACCATTTCTTTCTGTTGTATCAGACCTACTGAAATAACATTAAGAAGCCTTTGTGCTGCTGATCTGTAAAAACTCCTCTAACAATTTGGTCAGCTTAATAAAAGCTTTGGTTCACATGTTTCATTGTATGAGTTTTCACAGGTCATAAGGAGCTTGTATATCCGGCAGTACAATTTGGTATAATGAAAACTATATCTGCTTCATGCATCCTCTCTTCATGGATATGGTATTGAAAAGATGAGAAATATAGTATAATGTTTACCCGCATATAGATCTTTCCAATCTCCTTCTGTCTCTCTCTCTCTTTTCTCCCCATTTTCTGCCTTCATTCACTTTCTAAGATTTTTATTAATAGTGAATTTTTAATTATACATCTATGGTTGAAAATGTATTTAAAGAATATCAGTGTAAATGCAATCTCTTGAAGATTTGAAAATTGCATTAGCTTTATGCTTAGTTTTAAATTTGGAAGAAGTAGAAAATACCTGTGTGATGCTGGGTGTTCATGCGGCCAAATCCAGCTTGCCATTTATGAGAACTCACGAATGTTTGAATACTATTACACTCCATTAAATTCAGCATAAAACAAAAACAGTTTTTCTTTTTTTTCTTTTCTTTTCTTTTCTTTTTTCTTTTTTTTTTTTTTTTTGTCACGAAACTCAGTGTTTCATTTGCTCTGCTAGTTATACCATTACAGGTCAATGCAAAGTATTTATTTATATCTCTGAGCAAGTTTTCTATTTATAAGTAGTTCTGGACTGTTTCTTTTCATTTATATCAACAACTGTACCTTTAATCGACTATTTCAACTGTCCTGTAGAAGTTTTATATTTAGTTTAGAACCTTATGTTGAGGTAATCCTTTGTATTGGTTCAATCTTGTGCTGCCACTACACGACATTAGATTTCCCCTTACTTCAAATGGAAACAAGCAGAAGAGATAAGAAACAGGAGTCTATACAGTCTATACACTGTCTGTTTCTTCTGGTAGAGTGATGCTAATTGATATGCTGTAGGAGCAAGAAGAAAATCTCAGGCACTTAAGTATTACAATTAGCTGATATACTAGAGATTTTCAGGAGTATTTAGACACCTAAACAGTGGCATAAAAATAGTAAAATGCTGTTGCCTTTTAGGGACAATTACCTACGGTTGCCTACCCGAGGAATCCAACTTTTATACCTTCAATATCCTGGCAAAAGCTGAACTGCATCATTAAGTGCTTAAATATCGTTTTCAGTCTTGCCCTTGTTCCTCCAGGATCTATCTAATAAAAAAGTAGTTGCAGTGAGATGACTGAAGAAGCAAGTGTATGTTGATACATATGGAGATGAAATAAAGCCACAACTATTGCGGAGTTACATGATTCTCTTAAGTGAATGACAGAGGAAGGACAAAAATGTTATAGTATGTAAACTGAAGATACAAAAGTGACTTGAACACTCACAAGCTTATCTTTCAGCAGACCTTCAGTGGCACTTTCATGAATGTTTAACTTCAAAAATATTAAACTAACCATGTCAAATCTAGTGTTCATATTATGGTAAGATGTATATATAAATATGTATTTGTATATTTGTAACATTTTGACACAAAAGTGAGACTATCTACAAAAAAGTAAAGATTTTAACAAAATAATCAATGCATTTCAGTGGTGTAATGCATACTCTTATATTTCTGGACTTGGACATACTCTAAACTTGTCTCCAAGATTATACAAAAAAATTTTATCGAATTCTTCATAAATACAAAGAAAAAAGGAATAAGAACACTGCAGGATTTAAAGCAGATCCTGTAGCTCTTTTCATAAGAAGAGGACATCAGCCCTATCAAGTACCTTGCCATCGTCTTTTTGAAAGGCTGCAGGTCATAACTTCCCAGTATTGCACAGTGTCATCTCTCCATCTTCTGCATACAAATTTTCCAGATGATAGATTGCATCTTCTTTTAAAGGGCATGAGAATCTGGCCAAGTTATCTTTGACTCAGTGTATTGAGAAATACGTAAAATTAAAGAAGTGTAGGTCCCTTCAGTTTTATTTTCTTCTTTACTTACCACATCATTAATATGCTTTCAAAAAAAAAAAAAAAAAAAACTCCAATAAATCTGATTAGTGAAATGGATTTACCAAAGACGATCCTAGCTGTTGAAAATGATAAGTGCAATATTGTTTCGCTAGTTAGTCTAGAATTTATTTTGTGTTATATGTTGTAATCTCAGATGATCTAATTTAATATTCTGAACGAAAACTTTCTTAAGCCTCAAAGCAAAATTGAAGCAGTTAGGTCTGTAGAAGATGTTGAATGCTTCTGCATGAATGTGTATGCCAATGTACACATTTCTGTTTGATCAGTCCTCCTCTGTGTTTGAAAATGTGGTTGCTCTTACAGTGGATTGGAGCCTTCCAGTTAATATAGTTGCAAAATTAGCTAAGCAAAACTACTTTGTCCATTTAGTTTCAAGATACTAAATTTGGCTCTGACTTATAAAATATTTCAAAGTAATAAAGGTAAAAAAATTACTTTTAGTCTGCAGTAACAGCTGTCATGATGACCAAGAGCTTCAAATGGAGGACCTCTTCACACTTCCGTGCATAAGTTTTCAGTGCTGCTATTCAACACGCTTAAGTACACTCAAGTACACTTCATAGTCTCAAGCTGTCAGGTTGAAAATAATTGGGTATTAGAGTTGCATTATGAAAGAAAAACTGCAGCCCACTGATCCTGAGAAATGAAAATACGAAGAACTGCAAAAAGAACTTCTGTCACTGCTTCAGGGAGAAAAGTGCTCTCTCAGCCACCAACATCACCATTTTGGTTTGGAATGAGAACTGCATTACTGAGTGCTTATTTCACAGAATCACAGCGTGGCTGAGGTTGGAAGGGACCTCTAGAGATCATCTAGTCCAACTGCCCTGCTCCAGCAGGGACACCCAGAGCACGGGGCAGAGGGTGGCCAGGCAGGCAGGTTTGAAAGATCTCCAGAGAAGGAGACTCCACAACCTCTCTGGGCAGCCTGTTCCAGGGCTCTGAACATCCACCCACCCACCCATATTATACCTATTAATTTTTTTTTAGTACTGAACTGTGTTACCTGAAAACATTCAATGTTAGTTTAAGAAACAGGAAAAAAAATTAGTGCTACCAAATCAAATATGTTCTTTAATATTAAGCACTGAGATGTTTGTAATTGCTAAATGACATAAAAAGGGAAACCCTAGTTAATTACAATGTATGAAGATAGAGGCTTTCCCTCATTTATAAAGTTAAAAGCATACTTTTGTTAAATACTCATTGAGAGACCTTGATCCTGAAATTGTATTTTCCTTTATTGTTGAAAATTTAGGTAAGAATGTTTGAACTGCAGCACATATTTGAGTTCTTGCACTTTTGTGCCCATTTGAAGTGAAAAACAAACAAACAAAAATACCCAACAAACAAACAAACAAACAAACCTCACAGCTTTTATTCTTAGTCATTTACATTAGAAATGTGGACCAAACATTTCTGCTCTGTGGCATTAATAGGAATTCTAAAGTCTCTCACTGAAGTCTTGGATTAAAACATTTCTTAGGAAAGCACTTTTGTTTTACTACAGATACATCTTAATTAATAAGAGATTAAGGTAAGATTTTGAACTATAGCACTCATGTAGAAAGGGAAAGCTTTTCAGTCCGTTACAAATCTCATAAAGTCTATTTTTCCTAATATTTTTCCTTCATCTAAAAAATAGTCATACAACTAAATCCTTGCAGATGAAGAGTATTTCTGAAAACACTAAAACTCTTTGGATGGGTGAATTAAAATTATAAATAAGAAAAATCAGCGAGATGCATTTTAAAGAGATGAGAAATCACACATGGCTGCTTGATTATGCGTCATGGCAAAAGGTGTTTGTTTTAATCTGATTATTGAACATTCATCCATGATTACTCAACAAGAATTAATTACACTGTTAAGTCCTGCTTCAAGATCAGGATTAGATGACTCTAGAATGCGAATCATATGTCTTATTATTTTTTCTATGCATGAATATTTTACTTAACTGATGAGACGTAGCTAGATTTCATTATTCACGTGCCTCTTTCATCATGAAACTGTTAGTATTGCAAAGGTCACCTTGATAGATCTCAATAGCCATGCACTGAATATAAATATGAAATGTCATTTTTTTCTGTCAGAACTTTTTTTATAGATTCCTCATGGATGAATTCCTGGTAATTAGATTTAACAATAGATGTTATGTCTGCATATAATAAGCAAACATGCTATTTTTTACTCATTTCGCTTATCTGGTATGCTATTTTAATCTCCAGTTTTGCAAAGAGGATTAGGGTTTGGAACAAGCATCTGCAGAGCCAGACTCATTGATTCTAGAGATTTTGTGCTGGTGTCTTTACAGTTCTATAATGCCATGGCCTTAGAAATGTGGGGAAAGAATATATCCTGGGCTTTTGTTTCTTATAGATGCAAGTTTATTTATATATTCATCTTGAGAAAGAATTAATTTAGAAGTCAGAAAGCTAGGAGAAGGATCAATGTATTGCTGCTCAGTAGAGTTTTGAATAAGACCATAATCAAATAAATAAATAAAAAATATGCCATGTCATGTAAAAAGCAATGACACTGAATGCCAAAGAAAGTATCTAAAATGCAAGTAATTCAATTTGAGACTAAGAAAAGCTGAAATGAACCAATGTGCCTTTAAAAGAGGTGTTGCTATTATTTGAGTACTTCTCCTGACTTTTTACTATATTTAAATTATTTATGTAGCCGCAATTAAGCTATAGTGCACTTCATCCTTGCATTAAAATTAAGTAGAATAAAATTATCACTTTTTAAATAACATCAAATTAACTGTCATTAATGAAAATTTAATTACCATGTTTTGCATTGATATAATTGGCTAATGATCTACAAATGTATATCGAAAACAACTTAACTGTGTAACACTTTACATAATAACTAATCTAAGCCTAAGAGGTAATTAAAATGTAATATATGCCATATTTAATTGTTCATGAACAAAAATAATTATTGGTCAATTGAAATGTATTAAACCAAAATTGCCTTTTGAAATGGTCTGCGCAAGGCCCTCTCCACATATACTTTTAAGTCATAGTTTGAACTAAGAAGATTCATGATGAAGCTTCTCAGATTTCCTAGGTAGAATTTCTGGTCAAAACTAGAGAGAAAGGCTCTATATAACCCATTCACTTTGCAAGAATGATACTTTAATACTTCATTACTGATGTCAGATATGAGGTAAAATTACTCTGCTAGTCAGTTGCAGTCTAGTGTTACTTAGCTGCAGTCTTTCCTGTTGTTAAAAAAGCAATGCAAAAAAAGTGAGCAAAATCAAACTAAAATGGAAGAAACAAAACCTCCACACTTCTTTAACCATTCTACTTTAATTCATAACTCAGAGGAGAATAGTCAAGAATTTAATATTATCCTAGTCAAAGAGTCATTATTAGACCAATGTTTTGAGTGGGAATAATTTGAACAGAGCAGATTCTTAGTGCGAGAGGATACACTTTGGGAACAAAGGAGATGTTAACATCCACAAATTGTGATTTTTTTCTGATATTTGAATGTTGCTGCAGCTATGCCCCAATGTCTGTAGGTGCTGGTGAGCTGTGTGGGGAAGCAGAGCCTCAGTACACATCCTGAGGCATCTGAGAGGAGTTGTAGAGATAAGGTTTCACTGCTATCTGGTCTCCATGTGGCCAAAAAACTATTCTCCTTCATTTGCTCCATTGTTTTTTTCTTAGGTGATCACCATCTTCTCATTATTTCTCTATAGGTAAAGTGATTTTCATGTGTTTTCCTACTAGTGGTTAACACCAAGCTGGAAAACACATACAAATTGTTGCAGGAAAGAAATACATGTGCTGGGAGCAATTCTGCTGTATGCAAATGGCTACCAGCTACAGGCCTTATAAGAAGAACCAGTGAAATTCAAACTGTTTTGAAAGCAATAAGTTGCAATGGAAGGTACAAAATTGTCCAACCACTAATGGTTGGTCACTTCCAGTAGGGAGATAGCTAACACTGATGCACGCAATCTTTCTCACTTCTTTAATTTCATATAATGCTCTCCTACAATTACTTTCTACTTACCTCCAGCATTATATACTCTGTAGCTGTAGTAAACTGAAATAGTACTGTTAAAATTTCACCACTCTGTATGTGGTGCCAAAGTCCTCACTGAGTTTCAATTTCTTTCACACTATTTTCCCACACTAAGAACTTTAGCTTTTGTACTTCTATAAAGGTTGTGATCTGATACCCAGAAGGATAAAATAGACTTGGATTTCTGTAGGACAGCCACCACCATCCTCAAAGATTGGTACATGGAGGGTCAGTCTGGAGAGCTCTGGGCTACTAAAGGCAATGGGGAGCTCCGCTGGCTTCCTCTGACGATCTCACCTGCAGAGAGGGAAGTGCTACACTCAGCTGCACTGAAGTGCAGGTGCTGCAGCTCTGCGTATTTTGTTGCCTCAGAAACTGCCAACCACATCCCATCTGCATGTAGAGTACTCCAGAACTGAGGCAAGAAATACATTTATGCAAAGGGCACTGGAGATTTCCTGCTTTTTTTTAGGGATTAATTTAATGCATTTATTTGGTGTTCACGAGGGAGCAAGACCTAATGTACAAGGTAAAGACCAATTGCCTCCCATTGCTAGGATTAATGCTCTTTGCATTAATCTGAGTGTGAGATGATTTCTTGTTGGCATGGTAAAGCTTGATTTTTTTTTTTTTTTGTTTTTTTTTTTTTTTTTGGCCATTTCAGGAAAATAATCTTCAATTTTGCTTAAACCAAGACTGACCAACCAAGTAATATCAGTTCCTTCCATTGATAAGCATTCTGAAGTTTCAATGGAGATTAGTCATAAGCAAAAGCCATAAACAAATAGGCATAATCCTACATAAATAATCTTCTTGCATGGCCAAAATAGTCTTAGTGCACCTAAGATGGCTGGAGAAGACTGTTGTCTTTTTAATGTTCAAATCTTGTGTATCTTAATGTGAATCTTGTTTGAGTTTCTTTCACTGTGCATCTGAACATCACATTCCCACCAGTTCCTACACGGTGTCTGTATGTGTATCTCCACCTTATGTCTATGGCTAAGGATGGCTATGTCTAGTCAGGGCTTTGTATAAGTCGTAGGCTAATCAAAAGATCATACCTTAGTCTTGGTAAGGACCATATAGGCTGGGCATTTTCTTGTCAGTTTGATTTGAAAGCCTGCATTCCATTTATTTTTCACAACCTGTCCCTGTGCCGTTAGGAAATCATTACACAATTCTGACCGCTATCTCAAACTCCTCTACCTTTTTCTCTTGCTTTTCCAGCCCTTAACCATATTTGTTTATTGTAAATTATCAATTTGGAGTCCTGCAGTGTTCATTACTAGATTAGAATCTGCTTGGGATAGAGATTGTCATTTCAACATTTTTGTACTAGCTGCTCTAATGGGAACAGTTTCTGATGTGGGAAATTAAGTACTTCTACAGCATGCATTTTAAGTAATCAGAGCCATTCAAAACAGGATCTGAGGATATTTCAGAATCACAAATTGCAATTGCCTGACTTCCATTGAAGCTTTCATCTTAACTACTATTTGTCTTTTTAAAAGTATTACCTCATATTTAGCAATATTAAAGAAAATAGGAAACTGATATAATTTGGAGACTTTAAAAACTCTGCTAAACCTTCAGAATCACATGTTTAGTATATTGTCAAAAACTTTTTAGTAAAAGATTATGTCTGGAAAGAAGAAAACTGCTAATTTTCAGCTAATTTCCAGCACTTTTCATTTAGAGAGCTTTGCAGGCAGTAGCAAAGATTCCTTTGCTTAACCTAGACTGAGTTCTGGCATCAGTATCTTTCTTAAACGACTTTCTTTCTCAGGCCAATATGAAACATTATCATCTACTGTATTTCTCAGACTCCAAGTGACTTACATGGATTTTGAACATATTTTTCTGTAACACTTGCAGAATCAATAACACAGTGCCTTTAAAGAAAATTCCTTCTTGTATTTTGCTCTCTCTCCATTAAATTGATAAAAGTGTTGACAATGCAGTGTCCCAGACATTATTTACTGCTATCTTTAATTACTTTCTTCAGAGTTTCATCCTAACCGGTACTATAGGCAATAACAGTCTAACCAAAGAGATTTTATTTTTCCCTTTGTGTTGAGGGTGCTCAAAATCTAGCTCTGAAATTTGTTCTCCTCACTTTTGTGAGATTACTTATACCTGTCATATCTCTCCAGAGTTCACTCCTGGGCTGCAAACTGTGCATTTATAGCTCAAAATAAATTCTTGTGTCTAGCCTTAGAGCAGGCTCACTGGGCACCTTTTCTGGTAATAGTGCTATAGTCATAGTTGATAGCTTGTGGTGCTCAGTCTCTTACTTATTATTGCTTAATTACTATAAAAAAAAAATGCAATTTTGGTGGTGTGTGACTGAAAACAAATTTTTGGTCTCTGATTTCAGAAAAAGGTGGACGTTTCCAATTCTGCATAATACTTTGCTGAAATTTCCTCATCCGATTTAATGTGTTGAAATACCTCCTCATATCTCATGCATTTTACAAACACATATCTAAGAGAAAGCATCCTTATAGTGACACATAAAGTAGACACAATTTTTTCTCAATAATTCAGGTATGATCTTGTTATGCTTGTAATTTGCAATTTCCCAATTTGTTCGCCCTAAGTACTGATGACACCTCTATATGAGATTTATTCAGTTATTTTATGTTATTTTTTTAACCAGGTACAATTACTATTATCACTGGAATTATTCGGCATGTGTAACCTGTTCTCTGGTGGAGTGTATTAGCTCTACAGTTTCCTCACTTTTGCTGAAGCACTGCCTGTTCTTTCTTTGGCAAGAACTTTAACCTAGAAATGCTGCTGTCATCCTCTTTACCAGTACTGCACAGAATTTGCTGAAGCCTGCAAATCCATTGTACAGCAATTTAATCCCATGTAGCCTTTGCAGGATTTTCAAAACGCAGAGCATTTGTTTATGTTGCTTGCTACATCACAGTCAACTCCATGAGCTGCTTTTTTATTTTTTTTTGTGGACTCTACCTGAAAACCTCACATACTGATGAGCTTTAAATTCTAAAAATCAGCAAAAATGCTCCTTGAGTTTTGCTCTAGAAGTTCTGAAATATTTTTCTTGAAAAAATTCAGATATCAAAATATATAAATAAATCATATATATATTCCAGATCATCCATTAATCTCTTCCTGATGTTTGTTTTTTTTTTTCTAAATTCAACTATCATGTTGACTTTTTTTCAAAAAAAAGAATTTAAAATTGAAAGAAATGTTTTTTGTAATTTGTGTGTGTTGTGAAGTATTCTCTGTGCCTTTTTTCTGAATGTTCTCTGTTTCAGAGTGTCCTATATCTTTATTTATGTATATGTACATATACAGAATTTGTTATATTCTACAATGTAATCTCAGTAGCCAGTGATTCAGAGTTAGTTATAGATAGAAAAAAATATATTTTATATAATTTATATTTATGCTTCTTCTAACCTTTTCAGATTGGTCTTTCTAGGATCTGTTTCAAGTGAAGTTTTTCTTGGTGGGAAAAATATTTTTTCCACCATTTTTGCTGCATTCACTTAGCCTTTGCATATGTATGTATTATTAAGTCAGTATATCTTTTTATCCTGACTTCATATACTTGATGTAATTTACATTTCAATTAGTTTAGAATAAACTAGAAAAAAAGGCAGATGAGAGCCCCTGAAGGAAAGCAAATTAGCAAATTAGGCATGAGGTGGAGCTGCAAGTAAACTTAGAGCCCTTAGGCACTTCAGAAGCTTCCTGAAGAAACAACTATGAGCACACATGGCTACTACCTTATACTGTGTAGCTGTAAAAAAAAAAATAGTTAAAAAAATCATCCTTGAATCATGAAGTTTAAAATTAAAAAAAAGGGGGAGAGAAACTAACATATTAAAGTATATTGTTGTCCTTTTCATAAATTGTTAAATTTGCTTGTCACTAGGTAGAAAGCAATATGAAAGAAAGGAAAAGCTTTTAGCAAACAAACATACCCTTCAAGCTTCTGTTTCATTTCAAAGCCTCTAAGAAAAACTCATTATTTCTCTTCCTTTATGAGTATTTTCTGTGCCCATTATACATGCAGTAAATGTTAAAATGACTTTAAAATGCACTCAGTTTTCTTAACTCTAGACATTACATAAGAATTTAAATAACAAATGATGTTTAATCCGGATGGATGTAATATTTTTTAATGTTTGTCATGAAATATGAACTTCTGAAATTTTAAAGAGGGAGCCTGACTATGCCTTATGAGGAAATAAAATAAAATAAAATAAAATAAAATAAAATAAAATAAAATAAAATAAAATAAAATAAAATAAAATAAAA